>CM053509.1:34320494-34525095 GCA_028627145.1 Eidolon dupreanum | reverse complement strand
GAACTGAAACCCAAACATCATGGAGAAGGAATCAGCCTTGGAGAGCTCTGGGAACAAAGTGTTTAATGAGGTCAGAACAAGTATAAAGGCCCTGGGTGGGGAGAAGAGCCAGCACCGGCCACTATGCAGGATTCTAGCTTTGGGATTAGGAGAGGGATAATTTTGGTCACATTAAAAAAGTATCCATCTAGTATTCCTATTTTAGTGAGGGGTTTTCATCAAGAGGTGATGTTGTATTTTTATCAAATCCTTTTATAGCATCTATAAGGATGATCATAAACATGAATTTTCTTCCAAGATTTATTAATATAGCAAGTTATATTAGTATGCTTTCTAATATTAAACTAAATCTGCATTTCTAGAAGGAAACCCACCTGGCATATTATTATTTTAATGTGCTGCTGGATTCTGTTTGCTGACACTCAGTTTGGGCTATTTGGCATTGATAATCATTAGGAATATTGGTCTGTAATTTGTTTTTTCTGAGTGCTATCTTTGTCATATTTTGGTACCTGTTATAGTCATTGGTATTATTACAAAGTAACATTATCACTAATAACATAATTATAAATTATTAATTATATTTAATACAAATAATTATATTATAAATTATATGAAGTAATACTATTAATAGTAATATTACAAAGTAAGAACTTAGTTTGTAAATTATTAATAATTTTTAATGCAAGACATCAGATTAAATAGCATTGTAAATGTCTCTAGTGATTTGATACTGTGGTTCTCAACCTTAGCTACATACTGAAACTACCTGGGGAGCTTAAAAACTACCTATACCTCCCAGAGATGCTGATTTAATTGGTCTAGGGCACAGCCTGGGCTCCTGTATTTTTCAGAAGCTTCCCAGGTGATTGTAGGTAAAGCATAGACAAAGTTGAGAATCACTGGCTTAGTAGAATTCCCCCCAAGCCCTGCCCCATGAAACCATCTGGGCTGTGTGCTTGAATGGCAGAGCTCTTTGACCACTTTCTGTTCTTTCTGTATCATTGGTCTGTTTAGATTTCTGTTTCTTCCTAGGAAGTTTAGTTAAATTATACTTTCTTAGACAAGTATTCACATCACCAAGATTTTCCAATATATTTGAGAGTCTGAGCAGTCAACTTTTGTGAGCGTTTTAATTTCTTCTGTATCTGTGATGATTTTTTTCTCGTTTCATTTATTTTGCATTTTCAAGATTTCTCTCTTTTCCCCCTCTTGATTTGTTAGATAAGATTGTATTTGCCCTTTTTGTTGTTGTTGTTTGTTTTTAAAGCACAAGCTGTTGGGATTTATTCCTACACTTTATCTGTTTTTTAATTCATTAATCTCTACCTTTATCTTTATTGCTTTACTCTGTTTTCTTTATAAAAGAAACAGGAAAAATACACCTAACGTATTGAATGGTCACACCTAATGTATTGAATGGTCAGAGCATAAAGGTTTCATTTTTTCTTTCTTACTGGTTTAGACGTAATTATAATCTACAGCTATGAGATTCGCTGGGACCATTGTTTAAGTTGTATCCCTAAGAACTGATTTGTAGTGTTTTTATTATTGTTATATTTCAGGTATTCTGAAATGTCAATTTTTATTTCTTCTTTGATTCAAGAGTTGTCTACTAAGGATAGTTGTTACTAACCTTAATCGTCTATTCCTTTAGCCAGTATCTATTAATTCTCTACTATGAACAATGATGAGATTATATTTCCTCTTTATCTCACTTCCCTTTCTTTTACCATCTAATTTTAGTTATATTACCTATTATCTATATTATATTATTATTAAAAAGATTAATATCTTTTTTAGTAACTGATAATTATGCCTATGATCTCATTAATTGATTTCTCAATTTAAAGAAATCTTTTGGCCCCCAGCTATTAAAAAAAAATAGAGAAATCAGTATCCTACTTTTCCTCCATTTCCCTCTCAACTTTCTTATTTGAATTGTTTTCACTCTCATAGTTTCTAGCATTTTCATTCAGTTCTGTAACCACATTCTCACTTTTGTGTTAGTTCTAGTCCCACAGTTAAACAGATTCAGTGCTCACAGACAAATCTTTCCTGTACCTTTTCTATATGTCTTGAAGACTAAAATTTGTCCTCTGATAATTTTTTCAGAAAGAGCTCACAGAAACAATATTTCCTGAGTACATGTTCAAAATTGTTTATTTCCTTCAGTAGTGAGTGATCATTTGGATTATTTCTTTTCTTTCTGGCAGAATTTTCTAGATATTGCTACACTCTGTCTAATATTAAATGTTATCATGGAAATATCTGAGGCTAATCTGATTTTTCTCCCTTTTAAATATAGTGACTCCTCCCTTCCCCCACATGCATCCACCTTGGCTGCTCCAAGAATCTTTCTTTATTTTAAAACAATCTTTTATCTCTGAAGTTTAGTATGACCATTCTGGATCAAGATTTTTGTGGGATATGATATGCCATTTCAATTCGTAAATTCAAGTCTTCTTTTATTCCAGGAAAGTTTTCTTGAAATATATTTTTAAATATTTGTTCTCCATTATTCATGTTATCTTCTTCAGGTCCTCTTATTTTGTGAATACATAATTGCTTCCTCCTGCTTTCATATTTATAAGTGTCTCTCTGAACATTTTTGTTTTTATTTACATTTCATTTTGTATCTTTTTCTCATTTCTGACCCCTATGTTCCATATTGTATCTTTTTACCCTTATCCTGCTTCCATTTTTGTATATATCTCTACCAGGGTTTTATTTTTTTCTTTTTCATTCACTTTTTTTCCTGAGCTCTGTGGGCTTATTTATATTTCATCTTCTTTAGTCATCTCACCCTCTCTTCTCCAAGTTATTTCTTTGTTTCATGCTTGTTTTCTGGAAACAATTGCTTCATTACACTTCTTTCAAATTCAAGGCAAAATGTGTCCTCAAAATTTTTATCTGCTTTGAGGTAACATTTTCATGGAGACTCTTCATCTACATGTTTTTCTCCCCTCTCCACCCTTATACCTTTGTTGGTTCTTCTTTTATTCTTCTTTGAATGAGGGGAAATTTTCCTGGGTTAACTATTCATTTACAAGAGGTTTGTGTTGTGTGGGGGCCAAGGGCACCTTCTATATCAGCGAGAATTTCTCTTTTGACCCAGGATTTTACATGTGAGATATTTTAACCTTTTCTTCTCCTTAGACAATGAAGATAGGCAGCTGCAAGAGCTGTTCACAGTATAGTCTCTTTTCTTTCCTCATGAACATATGACTCCCTGTGAAAATGGCATGTTTATGGGATTCTAGTTTAGTCCCACCTCCTCTGGTACTCAAAACCAACCTAGGTCCAGGGAAACTCATGCTACTGGTCTGCTCATCTGAATTAGATAGCTAAGGCTGCGGAAACAAAATACCACAGACTAGTTGGCTTAAAACAGCAGAAATGATGGAAATGCCAATTTTATGTGATCTCTTCAAAATGAAAATGACTTGGATCTCTCTCATTCTTTAAGGGTCACTGACACACTGAATTGAATAAGAAAGGAATATACACTACTTTTAGTCCTTATTTCAGTAAAATAGTCTAGTGTCCTAGTCTCAGTCTAGCATGCCAGTTCTACCAACACTGTCTCACAGGCAGGAATTAATAGGATTTATTTATATTGAGACTTAAAATTTTTTATAAGGATTATGTTGAGCTGATATGCAATTATAATTATTTTTTACTTTTATATAGCAATCAGTGTAACATGATAATTAGACAGTTAATATTTATTTTTCTAAGTATATAAAGAATCTGTATGTGTTGTATCTTTATAACCATATATTATTAAAAAAACTGTTAAGATTTATTTTTGTTCTAGTTGAACATTTCTAAACATTTTAAGAACTCTAAAACTTAAAATGTTCATTTCCAGGAATAGCCATCACATCTTATATAGAAAATACTTTAAAATTCTTAGCCCCAAATTATTCCTGGAATCTGCTAATTTATTGAGACTTATTCTTATAATACTTTCTACTATAGTCTGCTGAATACTTGATTCCATTAAATGTCAATAACAAGCCTGACATTGCAAGTCTCTCCAAGCTTGTCAATTTTAAATTATTACCACTTCAGCTTCAGTGTGATTCTTCTGAATGGCAGAGTCAGCAATTATATGCTGCTGAGTAATAGATGCACTCAACATTCAGAACTGCTCAGCACACATGAAGCAGCTCATTTTAACCAGTTCTTTGCTCAGGACTGTGAAAGGTAAAATGTAATTACATAAATGATTTTTTCCCAGGGTTAGCATTTGGGGAAAACATTTGTCTACATTTTGAATAACAGTATTCCTGAGTGACCATTAACTTATGTAGAGCCTATATAGCACATTGTTTATGAATGTGGACTTGGAGCCCATCTGCCTGGGCTCAGATCTTGGCTCGACAAGCTGTGAAAGCTTGGGCAAGTTTCTTGGCCCTCTTACACCTCAGTGTCTTCATCTGTAAAATGAAAGTTAATGTTGGATTAAATGGGTTAATGTATATAAGCACTTTGAACTGTGCTTAGCCCACCTTCAGTACTGTAAGAATGTTAGCTATCATGATGAGCATTGGTTATTTTCTTCATTTACTCCCCGGAACTACAGCCAAACCAGCAGAATAGCAGCTACTGACTACCTACACTAATAATTACTAGCCAAGCGATTAGCAGGCATTCAGAAACCATTGTTGAAAGAAGTCACTGACTGGAGAAGTTGTGCGTATAGGAGAGGACACCAACCTTGAACCCTTATGTCAACATCTGCCAGACAGGAAGTTGCATTCAAGAGATAAAGCACCTCAAATCTCCAAGGACAGTGTTTGGCACATGGGTGTTATGCAGCTGTCAGTGGAATCTGAATAGTTAATGACATTATTTCAGAGTGGGAATGCTTAAACCCCTCATTCCAGCTGCAGAGAATGAAGGGTAAGGTATTGAACACCAAAGAAGGATCATTTCTAATAGCAAGAAATCAGCTTGTAACTTTGCAAGCAAATAAAAATTGCTGGCCCAGGAAATAAGCGTTGGAAAAAATGAAAGAGATTAAATAATATTAAGTTTCTTTATCTGGTCTGTTCTGTAAATATTTTAACACTCGTAAGTTAAACTTTTACCTTCTTGTTCAGAAAGGACATATAAATTTTTAACAATGAAAAGTTCTGGGCAAGGTGCTTGTTTTCCACTTCTGTCTGTGAGGTATGGCAGTCATACTTGTTGACTCTTTCTGTGCCCCCAACCTTTCCCACAGACTTCAACTCACTATTTCTCATGAGATATTTCAGTTTTCTTATGGGCAGACAAGGACCTGTAAAGCTGCGCTGGTCCAGGTAACAGGAGGACTGGAGATCAGATGGAAAATAAGAGCCCTGTTTGGTAGATTGGGTGTTGCTATGAAAAGGACAAAGGCTTTGGAATTACAGATGGAGCTTCCAAACCAGGCTTCAGGACTAACAAGGTGGGTGATTTTAGGCAGGTTACTTAACCCCTTTGAACCACATTTTCCCTATCTGGAAAATGGGCTTAATATTACCTTCTGAGGTGGCTGTAAGGATTAAAGATAATCTATGTGAAATGTGAGGTACAAAAAAGTCCTCAACTAATAGTGTTTTTTCTCACTATTAACCAAAGATGGAAACATCTGACCTGATTCTATTTTAAGCCAGCTTGGTATTTCCTGTCTCCAGAAATTTAGTGAAAACAAGAATTTTTATATATATATATATATGAAAGAGAGGATAGACAGACAGGCAGGCAGGCAGACAGATGATAGATAGATAGATGATAGATTCTATTCAAGGTCTCTGAATTACAGAATAATGAAGACTCTAAACTTTTAGAAAATCTATTGTATCAAATGATCAGAACAATATGGCCACTTGCTCACAAAAAGACAAATGAATTTTGATGTTAGCTGAGTAGTGGTGTAAAGTAAGATTTAGACTCTAAGGGAAGAAACTATCTTCTTTAGGATTCCCGGAAACAGCTGCTCTGCTGTGGCATACACAGGAAGTACTGAAAAATGCCTGTTAAGTATTTTAGTTAAGTGCACTTTATACGTATTTATACACACATTCATTTTTATTACTCATTTTTGTACCTTCAAGAATGAATCTTAAAAGAAAAATTGTAGTCGAGGAAAGCTTTTGCTAGGATTATCAAGCAAAGCTAGGCTTGTACACTGATTCATCCTTTGTCACTGTCAACAAATCCTAGTGCTGTATAAAACGAGCAAGCCTGGGTAGGCAAAAAGATGTGAAGGAAGTAAACAATAATGTGAACTGCGCTTCTATTAGTGCCAAGTAATTTTTTTTTACCTGTTTTAACTTTCTTTAGTGAACTTATTTTATTTTTTAAACTCAGATCTTTTTTCTCATCATGAATGTATGCATTTCACCCACCCCTCCCCACCCCAATACACACTCACACCCTTTTACAGATGCATTCTTTGCTAGACTGAAGCTAAACTAAAATATTACATATAGAACTGAAGGACTGAATAAAAGGGTCCGCATTTCATTGCTCTCTTTAGATTTAAGTACTGATGTGTCAGAACAAGGTCTAAAGAGCTTTGGTTCTTGTGTATAGAAGCTGGCCTGACAGCCCATCATTTTGTCCATAATCTTGATTTTTGGTATTGGTTAAGGATCCCAGAAAATATGTGAAAATATTGTCATACAATAGATTTGAATTTTTTAAATCAAAGTTACATGAGCACATAGTACAGAGTTAAAATAGTTTTTTTGTGTTGGTTATCTATTTCTGCATAAAAATTACCCTAAAATTTAATGGCTTAAAACAATAATAAACATTTATTATCTTATAGTCTGTGAGCCAAGAATTTGGGACAAGCTTAGCTGAGTGGTTCTGGGGTCTTTCAGGGTCTTTTATGAGGTTGCAATCAAAATGTTGGCTGGGGCTACAGATATCTGCCGGCCTGAGTGGGGCTGAAGGATCCACTTTCAAAATGAATTATTCTCATGGCTGGCAAGTTGATGCTGGAGTAGGCAGGAGACCTCAGTTTGTCACTATGTGGGCCTCTCCATAGGGCTGCTTGTGTGACTTCATGGCATGATGACTGGCCTCCCTCAGATCAACTGATCCAAGAGAGAGAAAGAAGCTGCAATGTCTTTTATGACCTAACCCCAGAAGTCATGTTCCATCATTTCCACAATATCCCATTGGTTACACAAGTCAGTCCTCTTCATTGTGGAACTTCAAGTCTGAATACCACCAGCCAAGAATCATCAGGGTCACCTTGGAGGCTGACTACCAGAATTTTACAAAGTTTGATACAAAAAAATGAAATAAATTAAAAAAATAAATCACTCCTTCACATTGTGGAATAGAGATGGTGGTGAAGGTGTATGTGAGGAGATTTCTTCTCTCCTGAGATAAACATTTTCAACTTTTAGCTGATTTTTTTTTTTTGTTATACTTACTTTTGATATAAATTGTCTTTCTCCTGTACTTTTTTTTGCCACTTGCCCCTGTTAGTGTGTCTGCTTCCAAAATGTTTTCCTCACTCTTTATATTCACATTCTAGTCCACTTAGATTTGTGGGTAAATAAAAATATGGGGTGCTGATGAAGAAATTGAGGTGTCCTTCTCTGAGTAAAACATTTAAGTTTCAGGGAATGATTTCTCTGGAAGGTATCTAAAAACATTTACAAATTGGACATTGTTTAAAATTATCTATGTGATAAAGACATTTGAGCATCAAGTGCTTATGTGACATATTATGAAGTTAGATTTATTAGATGTGATTTCTGGCCTCAAAATTAGATATTTGTTAAGACAATTTGATGATTGTATATTCATAAAAAGAATAACTACTTAATCTCCACATAAGCTTTTTAGTAGATTCACCTGTTTGCAAATTCTACAGGGCCATATGCTGTCCCCAGTGCCCTGGTGGACCTACTTCAGATGATAATGCTGTCCTTCAGAGTCCACAAAAAGAAGACTCCTTGCTCTGAGGGCTATCTGAATTGGGCAGTGAAGAGCCTTGGGAAGAGTGGACTCTGGGTACATTTAGAGTTTCTGTTTTTCTTTAATAGTTTATCAAACTTTTTCTAACTCTACCAGCCATCTATCAATGTTATCTGAAAACAACTTGTACCTCACGGTCACTTCTAAGTTTTTATTTCTTTAGAATTGCTATAGACCAGGAAGGGAAATAACCAAATGTAGATGAAAAAGGGGTTCTACAGAAAGTCACCTCACAGGGTGATCTGATCATAAATTTCTAACTGGGCAGGTCATGATGGGTAGTCACACCCCAGCCATATAACTTCTTTAGTAAAAGTTTTATCTTTAAGTAAGCCCTGTCCAATGCTTCTGTGCAACTAGGTTAATATATCTTTGAAATGCCTCTTCTTCAGACCCCTCTTTCTAAAGCATGACCACCCTAAAGAGAGCACACAATCTTTACTGTTTTGTAATCTGATCCCCGCCTTGCGTTCTCCCACCTTCCTGTAATCTCCCGTATGTCCCCTCCTTAATTCCAGATGCACAAAAGAAGCTGCAAACTGTCATTTCTTGGAAGCATTTTTTAAGTCTGTTGCTTCCAGGCATATCCTCTGTTTGATTCAAATAAATTTTTATAAAAAATTTCTACAGGTTTGGACATTCTTTTCGTTGACACAAGCATAGTTCATTTAAGCCTAAAAATGAATATAACACTATTAATAAAATGAATAGTTAAATGCTGCTTAGGTAATATTACATGAATGTAACCACTGGGACCACCTGGAATCCAGCTGCAGGTTGCGGGGAGCTCATTGCTGGGTAGGTCACAGTAGAAGAGTTGTGAATTAACCCAGGTAAAATGCTGACCCGCTAGTCCTGAGTTACTTGTACAGAGTAATTCCAAAAGAAGTCTTATTGGAGCATTCCAACAAGGCAAATGCCTAGTGTGGGGTGGGTGTGAGCATCAGTCCATCAACTTTAGCTTACCAGTTCTGTGACTCTGAGCAGTTTATTTCACCTCTTGAAATCTTAATACTTCCTCTTTAAAATGGGAGATAAAAGTACCTACCACATAGGTTGTTGTAAGGATTAATGAAAAAAAAAAATGCATGTAGGGTGGTCAGCATACTATCTGACATACAATGAGCTTTCAAATATTAGCAAAAAACACATACACACACCTTGCATCTTTACTCATGGGAGTTCATTTTTAATAGGTAGGACACTTTAAAATGAGAATCTTCTTCCTTTCAGCAATTAAAATCTCTTGGTTAAAGAACAGTGTTACAGCAAGGATGGGTCTTATGGAATCACACTTAGAATATGATTATGGGATGGAATATACCCGTGTATGTATACATCGAAGACTCTAAGGCTTTGGAAGGCATGGGTTAATATAAGAAGTGTCCTTGTAAGAGTCAGATTTTGACCCGAGTTTAAAAGACTGGAGGGGATGATATGGAGAATTTTAGACAGACCACAAAAAGAAGGAAAATAATCATCTAAATAAGTTAAGCAGAAATTGGAGAGAGGATGAAGTCAGGTGTTTATCAGTAGGGAAGCTTTCAAAGAATTGCATCCTATGTAGCTTAAATAAAAGTGGGACTTAATTAGCTCATGGAGGTGAAATCCATGTGAATCTTGGCTCCAGGCAGGGCTGGCTCCAGGGCTCAAATGGTGTGGCCTGCAAAGGCCCCCACCTCCATCTAGTAAACAGATTCTCTCCAAGTGGTGAGCAAGATTCACTTTTTTTTTTTTTTTTTTTTAAGTTCAGTGACCAGGGAAAAAGCCTTTGCTGAGAAACCAAATTTCAAGGAGGTCTCTGGCCTGACCTGGATCTTAGGTCCAACTTTCTCCCAGTCACTGTGAACTTGGAGGAATTGGGGTGTGCTGGGAGAGGGTCAGCTGACTGAACCACATGGATGGGTTCACCACCACCAAGTGGAGTTTTGCTCCCAGCAGACAGGATAAAGGATGCTGGGCAGGCAAGAGGAACATAGTCACAGCAGGTTGTGCTCTGCCTAACCTCCCACACCATCTGCCAATACTCCATGGGCATACTTTCAGCTTGACACCAGCCTCCTGAGCCAAACAGAGCCCCCTGAAGTGATTGTGGAGTCATGTGATCACATGAGTTTCTGAAAACCTCATCTTATAGCAGATAGTTGTCAAGAGGACTGAGTGTAGACAGTTCCTTTGTTCCAAGGAATTTGGAGCTACAACAGAATTCATTGAATACAAGGTGGCAGAGCAAAGAGTGGAGTGAGGGTATGCTCAAGCAGTATTAAATGAATGCAGCCACTGGGACCTGGGATCGGGATGCAAGTTGGAGCCCAGTGCTGGGTAGGTCACAGCAGAAGCATTGTGTGCGAACCCAGGGAAAACACAGACCTGCTAGTGCTGAGTTACACGTGCAGCTTCTTTTCCAGTGTTCTCATGTACCATATGCAGTCTCCAGTTCAATGGAATATTACTCTTTATCTCTAGTAGAAAAATCTCATGAATATTTTTAGAAAATTGTTTATTTACAGTAAGAGTTAGCACACATCCTGTGCTTCATATGCATGCTTCAAAAACTTCTGTGTAAGGAGGCACGTGGGTCTGGGGCATGGACCAGTGGAAAGAATGAGCACAGATTACTAGAATGTTTTAGAAATCCTTTTCAGCTTCAGATAAGTGGCTAATTAAATTTGGGGTTGGCTACTGGAAAAATGCCAGTTATGGAAACGAGCATCTGCTGATCACACTTTGCTTCAGAGGCTTGGCTCCTCACTAGAGCGGTGTTGGAAAGAAAGCAGGGAACTGCTGCTAGCACCGTGACGAGCAGGCGTGGTAGGAGGAGTGATTCATCATATTTACTTTCAGGCTTTCGTCTTGTAACAAGATTAATTCAGTAGAACTCAACTTCTAGAGAAAAATGGACCACTTACTGTTTTAGATTCAGGCTCAGGCACAGCAGGTGGATTTTCCAAATTGCCTCATATGACATTTCCTAGAAATGTAAGCTAACATTATTCCATTTTTTGGCAACTGGAAAGTTATATTTGAACGTTCTACAAATCAATTGGCAGGACTGGGAATTTCCAACACTTAACTATCTCTCTTGAGCTTGAATTTGATTTTGTCAAGTGATTTTTAACCGTGAGACAGTCTTTTTTTAGATCTGGAAACCGTCTCAGAAAATTTAAGTCATTTGCCAAAGGTCAGTGAATAATATACACATTAGAGCTGGAAACTGATGAACATCGATTAAATCCAGTTCTCTTATATCTTGAGAGTCACTTATAGAAAGTGACTTTAATTTGTGAAGTGTATAATTTTGTTTAGCACATGGAATAAGTGAAGATTTTTGACATTCATCTTCTCCTGGCTTTTTCCTTTGGTACTTTTAGGGTGTGCTTACTGTGGTGTCTGCTCTTACCATAAGTGAGCACGGAAAGCTGCAAATCACATTTGCTCTCCTTCTAGAAGCAAACACTCCTGCTCTATTGGGCAGATCCAACAGGCAAATCCACTTTGCCAACAGTAACACCATATTCCAGGTGATGATGTCCTTTGATCTTTTCAATTAGAAATGGTAGGACTAAGCAAATTAAATCCAGCCAAGTACCATCAGTTAATGACTTCTTAATTATTAGATGTGTCTGATCTTCAGCAGTTGTCTCTAAGATACTACTTTAATTCACTATTTTAATATATTTTTCTATACTCCTTTGGGGTTTCTTTACTCAATAATCTCTTAGATTATTCTTTGGTGTTTTTGCTTGTTTTTTTTTTTTTTTTTTTTGGATATCATGGAATTTCTCCATATTTCTCTTTATCCTTGGGGTTATTTAATGTAAATATGGTCTTTTCTTGTATATACAATTTCTGATACTTGAAAATAACTCTTAGGTTGATAAAATACAGACATTTTCTGGGGGTTTGAGAAGAGATGAGCCAGTTTGAGTTTGGTTTAGATTTGTTTATTTAGGTGACTCTGGTACACCTAGGTGGATGTTGCCAATATGTACTTAGAAATGGTTTGGAACACCAAAGAGAATTTGGGGCTAAAGATAGATCTTTATAATTATCAGGTCACAAGTAAAATGTGAAACCATAAGAATAGATGTAAACACCCAAAGTAGAAAGCATAAGGTGAAAAAAGATTAGTATTAAGGGCAGCCAGGTGAAATATGAATGACTAGGGAGGAGAGAGGAGGACAGTGCATTCGAGGAGATTGATAAGTGAGAAGGTAAAAAGTAGAATGGAGGGTTTTTTTAAGATGGAGAGTGTTGACCATGTTTCTTAGGGAGAAGAAGAAAAGAGGGAATTGGTGCCTATGGAGAAATTGAGGAAAGAAGAGGTTGGGGCCTACTGATGGCTTGAGGTTTCAGGATGAAGAGGACAATATCAGAAGCACCATGGTGAGTCTTGGTGGAGGGTACACATTCCTTCAGCTGGAAGAATGGAGTTGAGTGAAATTATAAGATTAGAAAGGAAAGGAATTGAGGGCATTATCAGTCCTGGTGCCCTTCTTCTTCCCAATGAAACAAGAGGCTGCATCATCCGCTGGACACAAAAGGAGCACTGGTGGAGTTGGGGAGCATCTTTATAAATTAAAATATATGATACACCTGAAATTTGTGAAACTCATAGATTACGTTTTCATTTTGGAACCTAAGTCATTTTTTACTTCCTTCTAAACTCTAAAACATCATGATCAAGAGCCAACAACTTATATCAAAAACCATGGAAGTATGAGAGTCTCCACCACTGCTTATAAAGCTCACCCTGGGAATTTCTGACCAGCTGAAGACTTGCCTTCAGATGTACAACTTGATCTAGTATAGCAAATCTATGCAGAGCTGATAGATGGAAAGATTGATAGCTGAGTAATTTATGCCTTAACTAACCTGATAAATTGACTCACTCTTTGAGAATATTATATCTTCTTTGAAGATAGAGGAAAAACTCCTTGGGGTTGGGAGGTTTCCTTAGAAATATTAGTGTTCCTGAAGTGATAATAGGCTAGAAAGGCTTTTATTATGGGATGCGTGTGACAGCTAAGAAACAGAAACAAACAAACCTGAGTCATTCCATGACCTTCAGTTGTTGTCAATCACATTTAGAAAAATGTGAGGAACTTTAATATTACATAGTTTATTTATATTTCATATAATACTTATAAATACTATATACTTTAGCTTCACTTCTGGTGAAAAATGAGACAAATATGAAGTTTCAGTTTCCTCCTCTGTTTTTAACATTCTTGCTGCTACATGAAGCAGAAACTCTTTCTTTAGTAGAGTGATCAGCCATGAGAGAAGGATCAGGAGGAGGAGATAAAGACTTCTGCATTTCAGTGGAACTCTTAGACTTTTAAAATTTGCTTTGGGACTTCTTTGAAGTAAGCACAGAGCAGGCTTGCCCCACGTACCACAGAACTCAGCAGAAGCTTGCCTATTCTTGTCCCGGCTTCACGCTGCACCTCAGGGCCGAGTACAAAGTAGCTTTCAAACCTCAGGTATGGCCAGCCGGAACCTGTTCATTCTTGGCAGGTGGCCAATTTTGAGGCCACTGGTCCTGAGGCTTTCAAGGTCCTGCTAATTGGCACATTCAGTTACACACAGGTTGGGGACAGAGGACGGCCTTGGGGAGACTTTGCCCTTCCTTTAGCCAAACTAGCAATACGAAACCCTTAAACATAGAGTGAGCAAAGTGAAAAGTTAAGGAAAACTAGAACAAGAAGGATTGGAAAGATTTGCCTTTATGTAAAACTTCTCAACCTTTTATTTTTAAAACAAAATTAGTAAGCATTTATTAAGCATCGGTAATTTATAAATATTTTCTAAGATTGGGAGCACTCACTGTTGCACAGCTGTCTGCGACTTTAGACCTCACCTAGTTTTTCCCTTTTCAGAGCTTATATCTCTGTCATGCCCTGGATCCTGATGAACCTCTAGAAAAAAGAAGATTCTTCAGTCAGATACATATCCTGAAGCTTTTTCCACCAGTGCTGCCAGATGAAAGGAAGACTTCTTTCCTCCTTTAGAAGGCTATAGGCTATCTGATCACCACACCCATCACTCAGTGCTGGAGAGGGAGCAAGGAGCAATCACAGATGTGGGAATAATTTGTCCCTGGCTGTTGTCATGATCCCTTGGATGTCTTCCTCCTGTGCACATGACTGGGTTTGGAGACAGTCTGTGAGTACCTTTTTTCCTCTTTTTATCAAGTGTTCTTTGTTTTCTACCAAATCTTCAAACACACCTTGTGTCTTATTTACTATTGGATATACCAAGATAGTGTTTTCTAGCTTCTGAAGAGCTTAAAAAACAGGCCATATTCCAATTTTTCTAAGAATTTAGTTCTGCTTATAAGCAAGGAGACAAAAATAGACTTCTAAATCTATGGTCCTTAGTTTATCTTCCCTCTTCACTTTACCAGGAAGTCAACAGGATCCACGTGCATCAGAGTAGAAGTGAGAGGCGAGAAATGAAGAGGTTGTCCTGAACTTAGGTGCCCAGTAAGTATTTCAGTCCCCGGGCCCAGGAAATCGCTGCAGTTATCTAAAATCAACAGAAGAATTCCAGGGCCAATGAGCAGGGCAAAGTACACAGTAGGAATCAGGGTCATGGCTTACAAATCGATCTGGGAGTGAAATTATGAGCCTGAATAAAGCTTTTGCAGGGCTTGCTGCCAGAAGATAAAGTGAATACATTTCCAAGGTAGTTAATTTAAAGTTGGAGTTTTCAGAATTTTAACACCTCTTTATTCTCTCTAAGTGTTTGGAGGTGCGGGGGACATCTGTCTAGATTGCTTGTGTTCTGCTCAGCATCCCGTTTCATCTGTAGTATTGGGGAGGCACAGCGCTCTATACTGTATGAAGGGTGGTCCCCCTCTTCCTACCCCAGACATCCAGGGAAAAGCACAGGACCCAGGCTCCTTCTCTCTTCTCTAGGACTTCGAATATCAAAGGAATGAAGCAAAGTTTCAAGGCTAGTTCAGAAGCCACTTGTGTTGATGGTGTTATTCTCTGGGCAACAGTGGGATACTAGCAGGGGCCGATTGTCCTGTGGCATGACCTTGACTGTGATCCTTACTGCTCATTCTCTCTTGATTTCCAGCCCATTTCCTGAGCTTTGTTCTCCAGCTCTTCCATCCATCCCTGTGAACTGTTCAATATCCTTCCAATACATTCCAGCTTAGATAAAAATTAGTTAGGTTTGGCTTCTGTTGCTTGCAACTCAGAATTAGACTGGGCTTCCTGACGTTCCTGTTCTCTAACCTAAAGAGGTGTTTGCTGGTTGGTCTCTATTTAGAAAGGTCTAGAAGCAAGCTTGGTGTGCCCCTCCATGTGAGGGCAGCTGTACTCAGAGATTTTAAGACAAATCTAGGGTTAAGGGTTTCTGGCATGTTCCCAAAGTGGACACCATCAACAATGTAGAGGAATTTCATTGATTATGGGCTCTAATTAGTCAATATATTTGCAGGTATAAATCCCAGGCCACAGGTCTAGGTGACAAGAGATACTGAGTTTTTCCTTTTTTAAATATACTTATATCTACTTAATTTCAGCTTCATCTTTTCCTACATAACAAGAAAGAAATGTATTCCCAGGCATACCTGACTAGCCTCAAAGCCTTTTACCTCAAAAGTCATTTGGAAGCTCAGGGTCTCATAACACCAAGAAAATAGGGAGGTCCTCTGGTCGCTAATCATTGGACACCCATCGTCCTGACCAGTGCAGACCCTTCAAACCTGTTGGCTCTATTTTTTCCCTTTGGCACTTTAAACATGGGGATCTTTGGCAAGGCTGCTGCAATTGAGTCTTATCTCACTAAGTATACCACAAAAACAAACCTTTGAAGATTTGATCACCTCTTGAAGGCACTATAATGGAGATGGCTCTGGTCCCTAATGCTTGAAGAACTCATAGACCTCTATCCCTCCCTCCTATCTCTAGGAATCTTTTAATCTGATGAATCTTCTACTTTCTTCTTTTTTCCCTTACAATCCCTGTCCACCCCTCCCCAATAAATTAATAGCTTCAGCTTCTTAAAACAAAAATCAAGTAGTAAAATATCTCATAGGTAACCTGTGCTTACTGCTCTGCCACAAACCTCCTTGGAGACAAGGAAGCACAAAACCTATTTTCTATTCTAATGGGAGAAGGAAGAGTGGTCACAACAACGGGTGAGTAGGGAATAAAAACAAATTAATAAATATTCGAGTCTTGTAAATAACATTTAAAATTAATGAGGGGAAAATAGAAGTGGTAAAAGGCTATCAGCTGCCAAATAGAAGGGTTAAATGTATTTAGTGTCACTATCTTCTGTGATTCCTTAAAATTGCATAAGAGATGCAGTCTATTTGGGTATGAATATTATCACTCCCTCCTTTCTCACTCTAACTGTTTAGAGTCAGGAATGAGGAGTGTTTCTTGTCTACATTCTGTAAACCAAGTCAGCATTTCTATCTAATTAACATGGGACTTCTATTCTAGCTAGAAACAAATATTTGTGTTACAAATGAAATAACTTGTAACCTACAATCAAGCTTCATACTGAGTCCCATGTTCCAGTTGCGTCTTTGAGTCGAATCCACTTACAATATAGACTTTCCAATCTTGGATAGCAAGGTGGCTTAGGTGAGATATCTCTGTCAGCATGTGAACCATATAATTTACTGGTACACTTGTAATAAGCATATGCTAAAAATTTTTATTCATCATAGATGCTGATTCCAAGAAGCAAAGAATCCACATTTGGGGAATTTACAGGTCTGTTCGTTCTACATATATGAAGCCTGGATCCTCGTAAAATTGATGAATGACTAGAAGAGGGAAGGTTAGATCTTTGTATAACCATAACCACTACTTACTTCAAGTCACAGAAACTCTGATTCAAGGGGCTTAAATAAAGCAAGATTTATGTTTCCATTTAACAAGACCAGAGGTGGGCTGAGTCTATAATTGGTTAATCCAGGGGCTCAGTGACATCATAGAAGACCCAGATCTATCCTTCATTCTCTTCTGCAATCCTCTATGTGTTAGCTCCTCCCTTTATGGTTCCAAGACTGCCAAGGCACTTCCAAGCATCAAGATTTCCAGAGTGAGAAAAAAGGAATAGTTCCTTCTTGCTTATTTCCCCTTGATAACAAGAGAATTTCTCCTAGAACTATGCTTCCTTCCCCCAATCCCAGCAGATTTCTTCTCATGTCTCATTGGCTAGAACTGAATCAAGACCTCTCCCTCTGGGCTTGACCCAGGGTGCCCTTTCCACAGCAAATGGCCATGGGGACCAAATCTGTGCTTTCCCGAGGAAGGAAGGGATTTAGACAGGCAACCAGCAGTGTTTATCATGCCAACTTATACTTCATGAGCTTATAAATTCCTTTATACATTTCTGTCCTTGTGTTTCTCACATCCTTCTCCACATCCCCTGGGCTTGGGCTTATCTCAACTGCCACCATGCCTCCCATAACAGCCTCAGGTGTCTTATCTCTCCAACCTACACACCATCGCATACCCCTACTACATGTCCCAAGCAGCCTTCTAATTACCTGTTTCCACTGACAAAACTGGAAGAGAGCTCAGAATTCTGTTCATTCATTCATTCATTCATTCACTTAATGTATATTGATTGAGTGTCAACCATGTGTCAGCTTGGCATGGTGCTAGGTGCTGAAGATACAAAGGTAATTAAAACACGGCTTCTGCCCTCAAGGAACTTGTAGAGGAAATAAGTAAACAGGCAAACCATCTACTGTGATGGGTGTTATAGAAAGCACATTATAAGTAGGGGGTCAGTGAACTGTTGATTCTTTAAAGTTTCATAAGAGATGCCATCTTTGTGGTTCAGAGGAAACATAAATATTTGCTGGGTGGATTAGGAGCCAAGCCACATTGCTGAAGTTTCTGAATTACTGGCTTGAAAATAAATTTTTGAATTTTAGTCAATTTACAAATTAGGGGCCATATAAAGTATTCCATATTAAAAGGAAAGCATCAGGGCGGGAAGGCAGTGGGGAGTAGTTGGTGACTTTGTTCATTAATAATCTTAGTGGAAACATCTCTTTTCTGGAATTTGATTAGAAGTAAATATATGACGTTAAAATAGATTCTACTAACTGCTGAACATTTTTTTTTTGAACTTTCATCAAGTTTCAGAAGAAACAAAATATTTTAGAATGAGCTCTTTAGTGATTGGGATCTCCCTTACACAAGATCATTTTCATTTATTTCAGAGAGTTGTCTCAGGAGTCAGGGAGATGTTATATGTTTTGGAGGCCCTACTTCTTCTCATCCTGAACTCCCAGATGGCTTTCCTAGCTCCTCTTCAGACTCATCCAGTCATTGTCTCCCCATGTTGATCCTTTGCTCTCTGCTACTCCCTGTATACACCTTCTCCCTTGGAGAGGGCATCTGCTTATGCAATGCTCCTATCACAAGAAAGTGAATTATGCCCAAATTTGCACTTTGGTTCTGTCTCACTTCCAAACACTAATCTCACATTTCCATGTGACTGATAGATATTTCCAATTGAGTATATTGATAATAATTCAAACTCAGTATACTTAAAGTCATCATACCCTCCTTCATCATCTCCAATTCTATTCCTAATATTTATTCAAGGCCAACCCATTCAAATCCCATCTTCTCTATAATAGGTCAAGTCCCATAATAGGCACATGTATCAAGTGCTTGTTATGGGGCTTGATCCATTATAGACCAGAGTATAGAGTGGTAAGCAGGTGGCCAGAGTTCTAGGTCTCACACAGCACATGTTGTTCCTGTGGGGTGATCTATTAGATAATGAGTGACAAATCATCTCCATCATCTCAGCTAAAACTTATCTCTGATCTAAAACTTTCATTGTCTATGTAAGAAAGAGCTGTTGTAAGTACTTAGCACACCATAACTCATTTAATCTTCACAACGGCCCTGTGAGATAGCATTGCTTCCCTTACTTTTTGTACAGAAGTGAAAACTAAGAAAGAAGTTAAGACTCTTACCTACAATTACAAAGCTAGTAAGTGATGAGTTTCCTCCCATGAAAGCCAGGAAACTAAAATTATAACAAATATTTAAACTTAAAATAATGTTTTAATACATTTAATTTTCAGTTTTCAATATTTTGTAAACCACATTAATGTCCTGGAAAAAGATTAACCATTAGAATATACACTGAACTGTGTGTATAGGGATGCACATTCTTCCTTTGGCCTTGGGTTCCAGTAAGTCTTGGCACAGCATTATTGGAGCCTGTCTTTATTTAAACTTTTGCTATTTTGTGCATCATAGAGTTTGCATTAATTCAGATTTTAAAAATATTACATTAGAACATTGTTTATCTTGATCAGTAGGTTGTTTTTGGCACCCTCTTAAATTCTGTGCTGGTGAGTGCCTCACTCTATCCTGGCCTTGAGTAGTGGAGCTGGGATTGAAACCAAGGCAATCTGGCTCCAAGTCTGTGCTCCTAACCATTGCACTGCTCGCGTCTTAGATTCGTTGATTTTTTAAATCTATCTACATATCACAGCTGTTTCCAGTTAAACTAAAAATACCTTGAGGGCATAGATCATTGATTATATACTGCCTTCTTGTATTCCCAAAGCATCTAGCATGGTGTTTGTCTGGCACATCGGGTTCTTGATGAAGGTCAGCTGAAAGGGACTCAAAAGTGACTTTTCTAGTGGACTGAAATTACCATCACCACCAGCTACTGTTACCACGATTGGTAGTTTTGCTTTCTTTACTGCAATTTCCCTCTTGTACATTGTATTTTAGTTTCATAAAAATAATTACCTGAATATCTCATATAAAATGATGAATGAACACATTAATAAAAACATTATGAAAATAAAATGCTTTCTTCAATCCAGTGTTTTCTTTTTAGTGAGACTTTGTCGTTTTTGGAACTATATGGCCCTTGGGAAGAAAAACTAGAAGGTTTAGTTTTGTAAGTGAACAGTCCAGCGTAGCAAAGTGAAGGTAGAATATTCATTGACAAAATTGTCAGCTCTTTAGCTACAATGTAGTAGTTTCTAAAGGTACGGCAGTTCTGAGATTTACGCTTCCCTACAAACCCTTGTTTCACCTCCAACACCCACTCCACTGTGAGATCATCTTCACCTGTGGGTGTGCCCACCCCAGTGTGGTAATGTCACTCCAGGATGGTTATATTTTCTCCAGCACTGCTCTGGGAATGACAGGAGAGGGTGAGTATTTTCTTTCCTGCCACTGAACTACTAGAAATGTGGCTGTTTTAGAGGTGGGATCAATGTTGAATGCAGCAATTTCTTCAGGGTGCATTACATAAAACTCTTTGAGAGATCTCAGGGTGGGAGTCCTGATGACAAAATAAAGGAAATGTATAGCACCAAGGAACATTCACAGCGGGTGATATTCAGAGGGCTCCTCCTGCCAAGCACTGCCATTTCCAAGGGGTCCTATACCCTTCTCGCCAATCCACTCCTGGGCTGTTTGAAGAATATACAAATCACTTTGACTTGCTTGTTTGTATATTAAAATCTTCTGAGCAGATTTTGGCTTCTCTAGAATTTTATTTGGTGTATTGTATACTTCCTAGTTTATTTACTCATTTTACAAAAGAGCCTTTACAGAATAGAGCCAGGCAAACTGTCACCTGCTTGAAATTTGGGAATCATATTGCTGTTTTCTTTCTTCCTTTCTTTCTTTCTTTCTTCCTTTCTTTTTTTTACACCTATAGCACCTGGTCTTCCTCGTTGGTCTCCCATCCATGTACTAACCAGGCCTGACCCCGCTTAGCTTCCGAGATCAGAAGAGATCAGGCGTGTTCAGGGTAGCATGGCTGTAGATTCGCTGTTTTCTTATGTGCCTGGCTTCTACAGGGAACAAAATACTGCAGCTGTTAGCTACTCTGGGGCCCATCTCTACTGGTCACCTAGACCCTCATAGACTATAATGAGGTGGCAAAAATATTAAAGCTTAACCAACACTCAAATCCATCAGAACTTCAATTTTAATATTAATAATCTGAGCAGAGAAAATAGTTTAGTAGGTCACTGAGATAAACTGGTGAGAGACAGTCTGGAGTGTAGCATGAAGGCATGTAGCAAGAAGAGTTAGAGCAAAGTGAGTAAAAAAGTTGCAAAGGGTAGACGGTGGCAGGGTCCAGTATTGACGTTCTGGTGCTGCATGGTGCTTCTTTGAGTTCTCAGGGAAGGCAAGAAAGTTTTGAAAACAAGGCAGCCAGAACTTCATCTGAGGCAAGCCAGGCTCAGACCAAGGCACGGCAGAAGTCAGCAAGCATCCTTCTATTCCTCCTGTATCAAGGCCACTTCTGTGTGCATGGCAGGGTACTTAAATTTAGAGACATGAGGGTTTAAAGCTGATGTTGAGACTTAGATTTAGATGTCAAAAGATTATGAAAGTAACAAATGGGGAGGTCTGGAAAGATGTGATTTAGGAAACATGAATCTAGAGTCCATCCTGGGGCCAGGTGCTGACCACGGGGCTAGAGACACAGACACGATCAGACATGAGTTCTCCTCACAGAGCTATGATCTGTCCAGAACTGCGTGTATTACATTCCAGCCCACTACAGGTTTCCAAGATTGAATGATGTTAGATAAATTGCAAGCACTCTTTCAGAACCATGTGCTAATATTTATGAAAATTATAACTAGAAAGGTCCGCAGCAATAGGACTCCCTTTACTTCTCCTTTAGTGGTATTGCCTACACTTCAAATAACCTTTCTACTATGCATCTTCCATGCAGTTTTTCTTCAACACCTGCCTTGACTTTTCTCCTGCTGAGCTCTGCTCTACCACACATATGCTTCTCCAGAGAGCTAATTACAAGTCTCTATTTTGTACGTAGTGCCTACTTACAATAAAAGCTTTTGTCAAAAGCAGCACATACCTATATGGAAATTTCAAAGGGTATAATTCCAGAACAGCGATGAAGCAATGCTCTCGGATATGTTTCCCATCCAAGTGATGGTTGCTGGCCAAGTGGATGCCTAATAAATATTTATTGACAATAACCATCATGATAATGATGAAATAACCTAGTGCATGGTTATTTGGGACATTCTCTATTTATAGAAAGAGGCAGAGGGACTTCTGTGTTCATCAAGATCAGAGATTGGGCTAGAGCATCCTTAAAGGTAAGTGTACACCTTTGCAGGCCCATGAGGTTTTTCAGTAGCCCTTCTCTATCTTGAGAAATAATGTTTCTGCTGTAATAGTAGCTGAGAATATTTGAGTGTTGGGTCTTCAGTTTTGGATTTTTAATTACAGCCTTTCTTGCTAATGTTATAATCTCTTTTAGGCCTTTGGTCTCTGAGCCAGTTTCCAATGGCTGCGATGCCATTATCATTGCCTCTTCTCCATTTCACGAGTATGAGGTGGAAGGTGGGGAAAAGTAGAAACAGGAACAGTATAAGTGTTTATTTATTTACATCTTGTATTTTGAAAAAGAAACTCAGATCTTCACATTGTCTTTTATCATCTATTCAAGGTCTAGAGCTCCATAGAGATACCCCTTTCCTTAATACAAAACAAACACAAACTCTGTTTTCAGAGCTTCCATGCACTTTTGTGTTTATAGATGGAAATATTTATGGGACTAAAAATATGCAAGCCTTATTGCAGATCCCTAGTTTCCATGGGATTTTATAAAACCTTCTATGGGTGAAAACCCTCCTCTGTCTTCCTTCCATCTTGAGGCAGGGTTGAGCATTTTATCAAACTGACAGCAGGGAAATGTTTTACCTGCCTGACTCGTTCTTACTATTTTATTCAGGTTTCATTCAGTGTTTCTACACCCGCTGGGTGTGGGAGGCCTGACTCACCAGGAGAGAGGATACTGTACTGTGTGCACATCCAGGGTATTGCAGGATGATTGAGGAACTTCTCATTCAGGCTCGGTGCCATTTTGTTCCTCCCCTTGTTCTCTCTTGGATATTTACTTGGCTCCTTTCTCCCAAGGAGAACCAGTCAGTTGAGTATTCAAATATTAAATTAATTCCTCTTTCTGCACAAGTGGCCAAACGAGTTTTTTACTGGAAGCACAGACTCGTGCCTGAGGAAAGATGGGGGTGGGGAGAAGAGAGACTGAGTTTAAAAGGCAAAGGAACTTGCGGGTAATCGCTTTTCTGTGTAATTACAAGTTTTATGACAATTTTTCATTGTGATTTTTGTGCATAAGTAGACTGAGAAAGTATTTTTGTGAACATAACCTTACATTAATTTGTGCCAAGAAGCTTCCTCTTTCCTGTTGCAGCACCATCCACTTGGCCCACTAGAGCTCAGAGAAGAAACTGATCCATGGCCATCTGACTCTGCCGAGTTGCATTTTGCTGACATCTCCTCCCTTCACATCTCTTTAAGACTAAGGACTTGTGCAGAACTCTAGTGGCTACAGACTTAGTACAACTATAGGAAGGAACTAGTTGAATGGAAGCTGCTACAGGCAGGTGAAGGGAGGCAGCTGTACACCAGGGCATCCCGATTCTTCCTATAGATGAAAAGGGGGGTTCTACAGAAAGTAACCTCACAGAGTGATCCGATCATATATTCCCACTGGGCAGGTCACAGTGAGTAGTCATGCTCCAAGCATATGACTTCTTTAGTAAAAGGCTTATCTTTGCCTTAAGCAAGCCATGTCCATTGTTTCTGGGCATCTAGGTTAACACACATGACTCTTTTTTAGAGTAATCATTCTCAAGAGAGCACATAATCTTGTTAATTATCCTGTAATCCAGTCTCTATCTTGCTTCTTCCCACCTCCATGTAATCTTTCTTACATTCCCTCCTTGATTCCAAATGCATAAGAGAAGCTGCAAACTGCCATTCTGAGAAGCATTTTTCTCTCTATTGAGATCTTGCTTCCACTCATATCTTCTGTTTGGCTCAAATAAATTTTTATCAAAATTCTCTACAGGTTTGGACATTCTTACATTGACACCCCCAAGGCTGACAACACTCTCCTCGTTCTCAGAGGCTTGCTCACCCCTGTGTTCTTCTGTTTCTCTCACATAGGCACTTCTAGAGCTGAGTAGCTAGGCTACATTTCTTAACCAAAGTTTTTTTAATCTTTTTAAAAACTTAATGTTACTAGTTTATCAAGAGTTATACCCAAAGGCATTCAAATCAGGTATTTGGGGTAGTTGGTCCCAAAACCAGTTGTACATCAGAATCATAGCAGCAGGGGAAGGGGAGAAATGGACTTAGAAATAAATACACATTCCAGGACCAGATAGCTTTATTGGTGCATTCTACCAAAAATTTAAGAATTAACACCAATTCTTCTCAAATCTTCCTAAAAATTGAAGAGGAGGGAATACTTCCTAACCTAATTCTACGAGGCCAGCATTACCCTGATACCCAAGCCAGGAAAAGATACTACAAGAAAAGAAAACTATAGACCAAGGTTTGTTATGAATATAGATTTTTAAATCCTCAACAAAATACCAGTAAATTGAATTGAGCAATATATTAAAAGGATTATATATCATGACCAAATGTGGTTTGTTCCTGAATTGAAAGGATGTTTCAACATGTGAAAATCAATCAAGGTAATGCACCACATTAATAAAATGAAGGGGGAAAAAAACCACATAATCATCTCAGTTGTTACAGAAAAAGCATTTGACAAAATTCAACACTCAGTAAACAAGAGATAGAATGAAACTTCCTCAACATGATAAAGGCCATACATGAAGAACCCACCGCTAACATAATACTCAGTGGTGAAAGACTGAAAGCATTTCTCCTAAGATCAAGAACAAAAAAAGGATGTCCACTTCTATTTAGCATAATATTGAAAGTTCTAGCCAATGTGATTAAGCAACAAGCATCCAAATTGGAAAGGAAGGAGTAAAATTGTCTCTGCTCACAGATGACATTATCTTATATGTGGAAAATCTTAAGGATTATACAAACACATTAGCTAGTGCTTATAAACTATTTCAGTAGTAGCAGAATACAAACTTAGTTACATTTCTATATATTAGCAATGAAAAATCTGAAATGGAAATTAAGAAAATAATTCCACCTACCGTGGAATAAATAGTTAAGGATAAATTTTTAACTAAGGAGACTAAAGACTTATACACTAAAAATTACAAAACATTGCTGAAAAAAAATTAAAGAAAACGTAAATAAATAGATACCCTGTGTACACGTATTGAAAGACTTAATATTGTTAAGATGAAACTACTATCCAAATTGCTCTATATATTTGATGTAACCTCTATTGAAATCACAGTAGTGCTATTTTAGCAGAATAGAAAACTCGTTCTAAAATTCATAGGGAATCTCAAAGGACTCTAAATGTCAAAAACAATCTTGCTAAAGAAGGACAAAGTTGATCTCACACTTCCTGTTTTTAAAACTTTCTACAAAGCTGCAGTAATCAAAGCAGCATGGTACTGGCATATGGATAGACATATAGACCAATGGAATATAATAGAGTCTGGAAGAAAACTCTTGCATATATAATCAAATAAATCTTACCAAGACTGGAAAAACTGGATATATAGAATGAAATTGGACCCTTACTTATACCATATGTAAAAATCAACTCAAAATGGAACAAAGACCTAAACTTAAGAGCTAAACTATAAAACTCTTAAAAAAAAAATAGGAGAAAATTTTCATGACATTGAATTTGGTCTTCCTTGAATATGACATCAAATCACAGGCAAGAAAAGCAAAAATAGAAAAACTGAGCTTGAACAAAATAAAAAACTTTAGTGCCTCAACAGTTGCTATCTAGAGAATAAAAAAACAACCCACGGAATGGTAAAAAAATATTTGCAAATCACATATTTGATTAAAATTAATATCCAGAATACATTGAAAACTCCTATAGCCCAACAACAGAAAATCAAAACAACCTAATTTAAAAATGGACAAAGGACTTAAATAGACATTTCTCCACAGAAGATATACAAATGGCCAATAAACACATGAAAAGATGCTCAACATTATTAGTCATTAGGGAAATACAACTCAAAACCATAATTGAGATATCACTTCTTACCCCTTAAGATGGCTATTACAAAAACAAACAAACAAAAAATCACAACAACAACAAAAGAGAAAACAGCAAGTGTTGGCAAAGATGTGGAGAAATTGGAACTCTAGTGCA
The DNA here is from genome assembly GCA_028627145.1 of Eidolon dupreanum. Taxonomy (NCBI): domain Eukaryota; kingdom Metazoa; phylum Chordata; class Mammalia; order Chiroptera; family Pteropodidae; genus Eidolon; species Eidolon dupreanum. Next base: position 34,499,013 of record CM053509.1, on the reverse strand, counting down.
TTGCTGGTGGGAATGTAAAATGATGCAACTGTTATGGTTCCTCAAAAAGTTAAACGTGGAATTACCATATGATCCAGTAATTTCTCCCAACAGAATTAAAAGCTGGGACTGTAATAGATAATTATACACCAGTGTTCATATTGGCATTATTCACAATAGCCAAAAGGTGTAAACAACCCAATCATCCACCAACAGAAGAATGCATAAACAAAATGTGATATATACATATAATAAAATATTATTTCATCCTAAAAAAGAACAGGATATGACATAGATAAACCTTGAAACATGCTACATGAAATAAGACAAATAGAAAAGTGCAAATATTTTATGATTCCGTTTATATGAGATACTTAGAAAGTAGAATAGATGTTACCAGGGTCTTGGGAAGGAGGTAATGGGGAGTTATTTAATAGGTGCAGAATTTCTGTTTGGATATGGATAGTGGTGATGGTGGCACAAAATTGTGAAAGTATTTAATGACATTGAATCGTACATTTAAAAATGGTTAAGATGGTAAATTTTATATTATTTTTATTTTACCACAGTAAAAAAAATTTTTTTAAATACACATACCAGGGCCCCAGTCTTGAAGAGGCCGATTGGTCGATATACTTTTAGTAGATCTAAGTGTATTAAATTTAAAGTGCTGTTTTGAAATCTGAGATTGTCATGACCACATTGTTTTGATGTTAAGGTGCCCACTCCTTTAAGTGATGGTGACAATAATTCAGCTTGTTTTTTAAATGTCTGCACTTGGCAAAATAAAAATGGGCAATCTTAAATTTTTAAAATTTTAATGGTTCGTTAAATACCAAAGTCTGAGAAACTTTGCTCCAGACACCAACCATCTGAAAATATTGTACTAGAGATTGTTTCTGTTGTTTATTTTACTTGCACAATAAGGAGTGGAAAGTACCTATACATTTTTCTGTCGTTCATAATATCCTTGAGCAAAAAATGGCAGAGTTGAAATAAACTGTATCAAGATGTTCTTTGTCTCGCTATCTGTTTGCAACGTTCTTCCTCAGAAAGAGAGGCAGGTTTGGCCACGCAGAGCGAGGTGAAGGTGGGGCCTGGAGAACAGACAGAAAGGAAGTCATATTGTCCGGGGCGGTGTCTTGAAGGCCTTCTTCACCTTGTCAGTTTGGGGACTGAGAAAGGGCAGGGCAGAGGAACAGCCATTTCTAGGGGATGCCTCTGCATTCCAGAAGAGGGCAGGGGGCAGAAGGGAGGGAGTGCCTCTGTGGGAGCCCCACCCAACCTGCCCTTTGGGCGGATTAGTTAATTATTGAAAAGTGCTTCAGCAGCACAAAGGTCTGGAGACATTCCCTGTGCTGTTGCTCAGGCCTGTGTGGGAGCTGGCATTTCTGAGGCCCTGAGGCTCTTCTGAGAAGCTGTGGACAAGGAACAGTTCTTTCCTATTGTGGTGCAGTCCTTTCAGGGTTTGATGCAGAGAGGCAATCTCAGAGAATTCTTATGCAGAGCATTCTATCCCAAGAGTGAAGTTGAGTTTATTTTGTGATAGGATTTGTAAGATATTTAGATAAATAAGCCATGTCAGATTTTAGTTTTGTTTTTTTTTTCTTGTTTAAAACATTTTTTGTGTGGATTTTAAAGTTTACATTCAGGTCATTTACACATAAACAAGATTATACAACATGTTATATTCTTTAACTTATTATTATTTTTTTACTTAACGGTGTCCCCTGGCACTCAGTATTAGTACGCATAGGTTTTCCCAATTGTACAGCTGCATTACACTTTCTGTATCTACTTTTTTAGTGAAGGACACACAGGTGGTTTGCCATTTTTCAACATTACAAACATTTTAGCAAACATTCTTGTACATATATTTGTGTGCGTATGTGTAAGTATTTCTGAAGGATATAGTCCTAGAAATGGAATTTCTGAAGCAAAAGTCATGCGCATTTCAATTTTTGCTAAATTATACTGAGGTTCTCTCCTAAAATTCTGTTTTAATTAAATTGCTACCATCATATTCACCAACACTGAACATTATCAATTAAAAAAAATTGACAGCATCATATGCAGGAAAAGATGTCATTTTAAATTGCATCTCTCTGATTTACCGGTTACATTGTGGGTCTTTTCATATACCTACTGACCATTTGGATTTTTTTGAACTTTTATCTTGAATTATAAAAATACAGAAAAGGTACACAAGTCATAAATGTACTGCTTAATGAATTAATACTAGGTGAATTCTTGTAATCACCATGCAGGTCAGGAAATAGAATATTATCAGACCTCCTCCTACTTCCCCCAAAGTAATCACTATCCTGACATCTAACCCCTATAAATTAGTCGTGCCTGTTTTTGAATTTCATATAAATGGAATCATACTCAGGCACTGTTGTGTCTGGCTTCCCTCATTCAACATTAAGTTTATGAGTCATTCATGTTCTTGCCTGTAGCTGTAATATATTCATTTACATTGCTTATTATGTTCCATTATATGCATACACCACAATTTATTTTTCAGTGGACAAATAATGTTGCTATAAACATTCTTATTCCTTTTATTATATATGCATACATTTCTGTTAGGTATATACCTAGAAATAAAATTTTGGAATTATGAGCAATGCTCTATCAACCTAGCCAATTATATTTGTGAATTTCCTATAAGTAGTCCTTGCACATTAAATATTAGGTGTTTTTTGTTTTTAGTATTGATTTGTATGTGCTCTGTTTAATCTGTGTGATATCTGTTGTAAATATTTTTTCCTAGTCTTTATTTGTATTGCCTTTTATTTCACAAAATTTAAAATTTTTATGCAATCAAATCTGTAAATCTCTTTCTTTGTGGTTTCCGGGTTTTATATGTTGCTTAGAAAGTGCACCCCTATCTCAACATTGTAAATATTCTCTTATGTTTCCTTCTAATACTTATTTTATTTTGATTTTCACATTAGGCTTTTTGATCAGTCTGTAATTTATTTTGTCAGGGTAAGAAACAGAAGCTAATGTATTATCTAACACTTAGGAGATGAATAAAATTATATCATTTGCCGCTTAGCTCTTTTAATATTTATTTTTCAAAATCTCAAGACAGATGATAATATGAAAGAGCTAAAAAACTGTCAAATATTAAAAAATAATTTTTTTTCCCTAGGTTGAGCCTGAGTTACAGTCTAAATAGGGCACATGTATATAAATAAATAAATAATTAAGACAAGTGTTCTAAGTTGGTCGTTGCCACCCAAAATGCCATGCATATAAATGACCAGTGACTGCTTAGTCATTTACTATGTATCTACAAACTTTAAAGTGCAGTTCTTATGGGCTCGTGTGTCCAGTGAGGAGGAAGCCTCCAGTCTGGCATTCTCAAGGCAGCCTGACTGAATCCCAGATCTACATCAGGAAAACCACTGCTGCTTCTTTCCTCCTAAGGCCCCAGTTCCTCCCAATCCCAGTAGACACTGGAAATGGATGTGTGCTCTGAGCTCATCCCTGGTACAGACAGAGATCCAGTTTGAACTTTACTGCAAACCTCCAGGGTCAGCTTTTGGTTATAGATGTGACTTCTTTGGGCAGGACTTCCCTGCCCATTTGAGGGAAACTATTTCCTTGACTGGCTGGGCAATGGGCATAAGGTCACACATGGGAGAAATATGTTTGAATTCAGTCCATTATTCCCCTTTGTCTGAAATGGAGCACCAGCTTGTCCTGCCTGTAACTAGCAGCACTCAGAGTAGAACTGCTTGGTTGTCCACAGACGTGCCAGTTGCTCATGGTATGTAGCAGTTTTGTTTTGCTTGCCCTTCCCCTTTCTTTTCTCCATACACAGTTTTGGGAAGGCCAATTACTTGAGATTTAGTTAACAGGTTATAGGAGCTTCAGTGAGGAGAAGAAACATGCCCCTTAGCTTGACAAAGCACTTGGTTTAAGGCTGACAAGTTTAAGTGCAACTGTGCACTGTCTGAGCTGATTTTCTTGGAAATTGCTCTGATGGCCAAGCTCCAGAAATATAATCCAAAAAGTGGCCTGAAATCACAAGTTTTACTGCTCACTTTCTTAGTTTCACAATTTTAGGATTTGGCTGGTGCCTGTCTTGAAAGCATGGAATTTTCTACTGTTTGTAGCACATGGCATTGAATGTGTGTGTGTGCGTGTGCACACACAGCAAACACGCACATGTGCAGGACACACGGGCTTGGGCTTGTCTACACAGGCATGTTTCACAGCTGAACTGTTTATACCTACAGGGAGGCCATGATTAAAGAACACAGTGTATGGCAGATTTTCTTCGATTTCAAGAATCGCACGTCTGGATTTATAGGTTAATGTCTTTGGAGAAATGCAATGGAGAATCTTGCATATAAGTGCAACTGATTCAGTTGCACTTGAACAGAACTTTGCTTCTAAAGTATCTGAAGATAATTTGCTTGAGAGATTTCACTCTGCTATTGTTGGAGGAACAGTTGTATTTGACCACACACTGGGGGAAGTGAAGACCTGGGCTTTGAGGAAGTCAAGTTAGAAGCCATCAAAGGCAGTTATTTATATCAGAACGATATGGAAAGCTGAGAACTTTCACTTTACCACCGTCACAGAACTAGTTTAGAGAAGAGGAAGGGCATGCATTTTGCCTTATTAAATATCTACCACACCAAGAGCTTCAGGTGTGGTTCACATTTCTGAGATCTGTAACTAGCTCCATTGTCAACAAAAGAGTGCTTACCCAGTCTTCCTTCAGCTTACTTTGTGGATAAAATGACTCACTTCCGATTAATTGATTGATGTGTGACTTGATTCTTGCTTTCTTGCCCCCACCATGTAAGCAACTTCATGTGTACGTTGCGGGGAAGGGGAAGGACCTATCATAATGTCTGAGCTCAAAATAAAGACACTGGACTCTAACAACCCCCGAAAACAATACATTAGGAATTCTTGTGTTTGCTATTATAATCGATGAAATCTCTTGTAACTAGCTTCCATTTTTATGTCTCTTGAGTTCTAAAGTCTGTCCCCTCAACCTCATTAGTCTTTTTTGGTTTTGGGAAATGAGTATGTTTTGGGACAAACATGTCAGAATTATAAGGGAGAAACTTGGCCTTGGAACAAACTATGTTATGTGCTTGGCAAGAATTGAGAAACAATACATCAAAGATTTTCTAAGACAGTGTTCAATTTTTGGTTCTGAAATATGATCTGGAAGCCACAGAAAGGGAAGCATCCTTAAAGCTCCAGTAGGGTCATTAACAGTCTTTACTAAAGAGCCAATGGAGAACGTTTTTATACAGAAAGATGAGGTGTCTGTAGGAGGAGAATTTAGTCCTGCTTCCATCAGGGCTAGGTGGAAATTGAAAAGAGAGAACTTGTGGTCATTTGTTTTAAATGAGAAGACCAAGAAGTCAGAAGTCCAAAAAGCGGAAAACAGAATGATAGTGTAGTAAGGAAATGCTAGGTAGCAGGAAACATGAGCACATTTGCATAAGCATAGAGATTTTTCTGGGTTTGCCTAATCCCAGTCCTTTGGAGTTTGCCCTTTATGAGGGTAACATGGTTTAATAGTGAGCAAATATTAGTTCACATAATTAAAACCTGTTGAGATGAACAGGAAACATTCAAGGGAAATCTGCAGGTGCCTGCAAGCAAGGGTGACAGTAGAAGGATCTTGGTATGTCCGCTCCCTCTCCCCCAGGGTGTGTCCCTGGAATGAAGCCACTAACGACAGGAGAGGAAACAGATGGCTTGTAAAAACTATGAACAGTGTGGAAAGGTTCTGAACTTATTAATAAGCTGCTAGCCCTGGGGAGAGTGTAAAAGACATCTGGGGTATTTGCATTTTTGTTTATTGAAGGAAGAAAGCCTTCTCACAACTTTCTCTCTCTCTTTAATTCATTCAGGACATTAAATTTCCAAGATTACTGTTATCTTGGGATTTGAATCTGTTTTCAGCTTCACTCCAGGTTTCACCACACGTAGTAAAGGAAGAGGTTCCAGCATGACTTAAAAAAAAAAAAAAAAAAAAGCCAGCTCGACTGCTAAAATGCAATTTTGCGCCATGGACGCGTTTGCTTCCTGGAGGGAGCCATGTGATTTCTTCCTCCCCACCACGCTGCATTCTTTTCATACCGAGGACTGGTCACATCAGGCTTTCGGTGAATGGGAGGCATGCCCTGCTCTGGCTCTGTCTTAACTTTCTTCCAAACCAAAGTGGAGACCATAATCCATGGCAAGAAATAATACATGCCATGAGAGGAAAATAAACAGAGCTGATGGAAAATTAATCTCATTAGGGAGATTTGTTTGTGGTACATTTGAAATGAGCCTCAAAAATGAGGATTTTGACAGATGGAAAAGAGTGTCACTGGTATTATTATGGTATTAATGTTCGATAATATCTTAATGAATCTGAATCTGTGCAGGACACTCGGAGCGTCAGCACACTGCTCTGCTGGCAGGAGCACCCCAGCTATCCTTTGGAGGGTCATCTTTTTTCCACGCTCAACCTAAGTGGTTTAAATGGAGCTGACCCCATCCCTAGCCCCAGGCTTAGGCGTATGACTCAGACTAGCCAGTAAAAGAATCATATTCCCTTACACAGTGATTGGTTCAAGGGTGGGCATGTGATCCAAGCTGGACCAGTCCTGAACCTTTTTCTAGAACCCCTGGGTCAAAGACATCCTCTTTCTGCAGGGGTTGCCCAGCTGGTGGGTTGTAATTTAGGAGCAGCAAGCGTCCTGTTTTGTTCCAACAGAGGGAGAACCTAAGAGATGAAAAGATTCCCAAGCACCTGGATGTGGTCATGCCTGAAACTACTCTTGGGCATTTTAGTCACTCAAGCCAATAAATTCACTTTTTAACAAGCCATTTGTGCCTTTCCCTTGCAAACAAAAAAAGTCCTAGCTAATATAGAAATTTTGAATAATCTGCTAAAATAAGCAAAAACAACAACCAAAAGAAAACCAACAGACAAATAAACAAAACAAAACAAAACAAAAATACTGTGAGGTTAAGGAATTAGCAGATTCACAGACAGGTTTTTCTGGAAAAAAAAAAAAAGTCTTCCGGTTGCTAACATTTTCCAGGTCAGCTTCCTAGGCCCCAATGACTTAGACATTGGAGACTTTATTCTTAAAACCCCTGGTCTGAGGCCTCTCACCAGTCTAGCTGACTCCTGTGTGCTGGATATTTTTCCATGAATCAGAAATGAAATATGCAGTGCTGTAGCCACAAAGCAATGAAAACAGCTCATTTGCCTTTTGTGTCTCTCCAAGCTTTGTTTTTTCTGGGTCACACGTTGTAAGTGAAGAGTCATAATGATAATCCAGTTTGGATTTATTAACAGTTGAATAGATGATTGAGAAAAGACTCATTAATCACAAGAAGCAAATTCCCTGCAGAAGAATTGCAAATAGAGAATGGGACAACTGCCTTGAGCCAACTAATTTTCTGCCCCTTCAGGGAAAACTCTTGGATGTTTGAATTAAGTGCTACATCTGAAAATGTGGGAAGATAATTGCCGTTACTGAGTGCTTACGTTTCCTTGGTACTAAGAACAACATGATGCCCACATTCTCTTAATTTCATCAACTCTGCAAGGTAGGCCCTAATCCCAATCCTGTTTTTCAGGTGAAGAATGAGGCAGAATACTACCAGTTGCTATGCAACATCCATTTTCTCCTTGTTCCCTACAGAGACAACCCTAAGCAGTTACTGCTTCTAGTTCAAAGTTTAGGCTTTCTGAGCAATTACTGTGACCTCTCCTGCAGCTATTGATGGCCATGAGATTCTGTTCTGGCCAGTGAGACTTGAGTAGAAATCTTCTGGGAGGTTTCTGGGAAAGCTACCTCCATAACTCAGTGGCTTTCTTGATATGGGCATTGCCTCTTCCTCCTTGTTCCTCCCTTCTCCCTGCCTGGAAGGTAAGTATGAGGCTGTTGGCAGAGTAGCCATGTTGTGAGGCCATGGAGGATAGCCTTATTCTAAGGGTGGTGGAGCAGGAAGGCAGAGGAAACTGGGATATTGCTGACATTGTAAAGCCAGTGGTTCTGCCCTAGATTCCTTATGTGAGGATTTTGTTCACCATTGTCATTATATAAATAAGTAAATAAATAAATAATTAAATAAATTTCTTATGTGAAAAACAAACCAAACCATATTTGTTTAACCCAGTGAGGCTTTCTGTTGTGGGCAACTGAATACAATCCCTGTCATCAGTGCAATGAGAGTGATTTGCATAGGCTTTCATGGGTGCCTAGAGAGGGAAAAAAAGGAACAGGAAAAAAAAAAGTGGAACAGAAGGTTACTGGGCAAAACAGCAAAGGAGAGAAGTGGGAAAAGGGATTATAGCTTGAATAAAGGTATAGAAGTGAGACACAGAAAGCCATAAGATGGTTGGAGTTAGAGAATAAAGTATAAGGCAGACAGTGGTGAAAAATGCAGCTGGAGAGGTGTTCCATTTAGCTATTGTTGCATAATAAGCTACCCCTATAACTTAGCGGCTTAAAACTACATTTTAGCATTCTCATCATTCCTCAATTTGAGCTGAATTCATATGGGTGGTTCTTCTGTTAATGGAGTATCTATTGGAATTGGAACATCCAAAAAAACTTCTTTACTCCCATGTCTGGAATAAATGGTATAGCTGGAGCTGGCTGTGTACCTCTCTCTCTACCTCTCTCTCCCCCTTCCCCTCCCTCCCTTTCTTCCTCCTTCCCTCACCTTTCCATGTGGATAGCTAAGGCTTCCTCACAGCACGACGATCTCAGGGTAGTTGGACTTCTTACTTGGTGCCTGGCTTCTAATTGAGAGGAAGAGGAAGCTGCCAGTGCATTTAATGTCTGGGCTCAGAAGTACCAGAACATCACTTCCACTGCACTCTGTTGAAAAAAAGAGTTACAAAGCCAGCCCTGAGTCAGGGAGAGGAAGTAGCTTCTACTTCTCGATGGGAGGAGCAGTATGCACATAGAGGGAGAGATGAAATAACAGTGGTTATCTTTTCAGAATACCTACCATGGAGGTAAGAAGGGTACAGATAAAGCACAACCTTGTCTGCTTGTCAGGTAGTTTGATGTGAACACCAAACCTGGTGGATTGTCTCTGCTTCATATTTGATCTGAAAGGAGAATGCCTCTCAGACTGCCCTGACCCATTAGAGTAACACAGACAGAGTAGTGCGAATAGTAAGAGGAAAGGTTGGAGTCTGGCCTTCCTGGACTCTCTCTGGCTTCCATGTAATGTGGACTGGACTCGGAGTTTCCCATATGTCATAGGAGATGGTTGAGTTGAGAGTCAGAGACCCTATGGGTCCTCAGTGGTGAAAGGCAAGGTTAGCCCACGACAGAGGCTGGGTGGGCCTCTCAGGCCAAGGGCTAGAGAAGACACTGGCAAAGAACTTCTGGAGTCAAAGAGGCAGAGGAAGCTGAGCAAGCTGAGTCTACCTGAGAGAAGGACCGAGGTCCTAGCTAAGCCGAAAGCACAGAGAAGGAGGCGCCGTGCAGTGGAGGCTGGCGAGGATGTAGGGGACGTGGGGTGGCTTCCGGCACCTTGTCTTCTGCCTCCGAACCCTCACCCATAGGTTATGAAGACAATACCCTCCCACCCAATGAGTTACCCAGACACCATTTTGGACAGTAGCAAGGAAAAGGAGAGACAGCCTGAAAGCCTGAGAATATTCCTGAAGGGACTACTGTGCTTAAATTGTCTCTCCATAGCACTTTTTGGACTTCGCTAAAATTACCCAGCAAGAGAGTCTCTAAGGAAGAATGATGAGTCATAACAAAATAAAGGAGTCATGTTAAGTAAATTTACAAAGAAATAATAGGAATAATGATACCTGGAGGATAGTAGTCACCTCTGTGAGGGAGGAGGGGATTGTGGGAGTTCATAAGGGAGCTTCAGCTGGTTTTAGAGATAAGGTTTTATCTCTAAAGTCAGAGAATGGGTATGTGTGTGGTTATATTCTTTTTCTCTTTTTGTGGGTTTTAAATAGTTCATAATGCAACTTTTTAAAAAGCTGCATTTTTGAATAGAATTGTGAGTTCCCAATGCCAAGTTTAGGTCTTGAACATATTGTATGGAAGCGGGGACCTAGAAAGAGGCTTGAAACAGGAGTCAGATTTGCTTGTTAGAAAAATTGCCCTGGCTGCACTTGGTTTCTGCCTGCTTCCTGCTGCTGGGTGCCCACCCCACCGTGTGTGCCAGGCCTTTCCTAGCTGATCTCCCCCATTCCCGTCACCTCCAGACAAGCCTTTAGATATCCCTGAAGCACTGTTGCACAGCCTTCAATTTGAATTTCTGAACACTGGGCTCTGTGGAAACCTCATAGATGCAAGTAGCTGATACTTGATGGGTATTTCTCTCCCCTGGAATCCTTCCTCTTTTGAAGAAGGAATATAACATAATTACCTTTAAGATGGGTTCGTTGGTGATAGCAGGAACATAGAGAGGCCAGTTGAGCAGTTCTGGCTGATTGCAAAGTTGGAGGCAATGTATATTAGAGGATGGCAGCCTCGCCGGCCCCTTCCCTACGGCCTCCCATCTCCCTTTTTTTGTTCATTATGATAAATGCAAGACAGTGTCAGCTTTGGTTTGTTCCTATGGACAAGCTGGGCATCCTCTCTTCTGCACAGACCCTGGAAATCACTTCGTTTCTTAAAATTTGAATTCTAATGCTGAGTTTAGACTCCGAGTTGATCAGAGACTGCTTTGAGCTCTAGGGAAAACTTGTTTCTGTTCCAAATTGAAATCAAGACAATTTAGGAAGAGCCAAAACAACAAAGTTGCATTTCAGAAACATCAATCTCACATACATTTCTAAAAAAAATAAATAAAATAAAATAAAAGTAGACCTAAATTATGGTATGAAAATGTATTGGTAGAAAAGTTAGAGGGTTTTGGTTTCCTAAAACCAACACTATAATTAAAAGTAATATAGCTATGAAATAAGATAATCAAGAAAGGAAAGTTTTCATACAAAAAAACATTTTAATGAATCATTCCAAACTGTTATGGCATCTATTCTGAGATCTTAGCATTACTTTCAGAGTGACTTTCTTACTTTGGAACTCATATAAACTGTAACCTTCTGGTCTACAATATATGCTAATTATAATAGGTACATGCAGATAAGCTCATGATCTTTTTCACCCAATCCTTGGACTTTCACAGAACGATGCGGGAGATATCAAAAAGTCCATCAGTTCGTTCCTCCACCCCCAGACTTTGAACATAAGCCACCTCAGACTGCAGGCGGTCATTTCCTCTCAAGGACCCCTGTGGAAACCTGCTCACTACTTTGATTTTTGGTTTCGTCATCTCGAGCATCTGATGTTTTTGCTGTCCCTCTAGCTCTTAGGACCCCCCACTGCTGCCTCTGATTCTGGGCTTGCCCTTCTGGGATGGTAGTGCTGCTCCAGACCTTCCATCTGTCCTTATTCTGGGCTGGGCGTTAAACAGCCAGCAATGGAATCAATCACCCGGGAAAAGGGTGTGCTAGGGAGGTCCTCGAGTTGAATGTGGTGCTTTTCCCAGGCTAGCATCTTTGCATTTTGATAGGGGGGTCTCCTAGGGTGAAAGAGTGCTAATTTAAAGGGATTTCCAGACACTGAAAGAGAAAGAGGAAGAAGTAAATGGATCCATGCATCTCCCATGTAGAGATGACTACGGCTAATATCTTGATAATGATATGACTGAACATTTTTACCTTTAGAAGGCAAATCGAGACACTTTTATGTAACTCAGAATTTGCTCACACAGTTTCTATGTATACCATTTAGTAACACACTTCTTATTCTAGTAATCGCACTTCTGGGAATTTATCCTAAAGAAAAATCTAGAATAATACATTAGCTATCGTGTATTAAATTTTAATTGTATATCAAGGATTCTTCATACATTGGATCACTTAATTCTTACTCCAAGTCTACAAAGCAGATAACATCAGTCCTCATCCAAGGCTGGAAAATGTAAGACCTTTCCAGGGCCCTCTGCTAACAAGCCAGTCTGGAGCTGGGGCTCAGTGTCGGGAGAGGACCCCAGGAAAAGGTATTGCTCATCTGGATCCCCCTCATAGGTGAGTGTACCTTCTTGTCTCAGAATCTCTTTTCTTCCCCAAATGCTCCAAAGACCCTGGATGGGAGGAATGTGACCCAAAGTCTTGCCCTCACCTTCAGGGGTTGGGTGGTGGCAGGCAGGTGACAGTGCCTGCTGTGCCTCCCACCTGTCTAGACTCAACTCTTGTGTGAAAGCTCTTTTTCTATGAAGCCTTTCCTCAATCTCTCAGACCAATTTTGTCTCTCCTTTCCCTGTTCCTTCGGTGTTTTGGAGCTACGTCTGCATAACACAGAAAATATTCTACTGCCTTCCAATTCATCACAGCATTTCTCAAAATGTATTCTTAGGATCCCAATCAGAATTCTCTTGGGAGCTGTTAAAAGTGCAGAGCAGCTGAATCAGATCTTCTGGTGGTGGGGCCCTGGAACCCGCATTTTACAAACATTTAGCAGTGCTCGTAGCACATGGAAGAGAAACTGCACTGGTATACATGCCTCTTCAGAGCAGGTGCTCTGTTGCAATGCCCTTTGTGTCCCCCAATGCACTTGACACCATGATGTACCACAGATGTAAGTGTTTGATGAGTTCAGTGCGGAGATGTATTTCTTAGAAAGGAAATGAGAATGGGGGAAGTAGGAAAAGTGGGATTGTGGGCATGGAATAACTGAAGAGGGTGTCATTTGAGAGCTTTTGAAGAATAGTAGATGAGGTGGGGACTCTCAAGGCTGATTTTGGGTGCCCACTATTGGGGTCCTTTGGGTGTTACCCATAGATATTCAGTCAATGCCTCCCCCTCCCTTTTTTTGTCCATGGACACATACTTTAGTTGCAGAATTTTTTTCTTGAAACCTGAGCTTTCAATGCCAGAATGAGAAATCGTGTATAAAGTGTGTCACAAGGAAGTGATAACTAATGCACAGACTATTTTAACTGCTGAATCAGAAACCTCTATCTACATGATGAAATACGCAGGAAGGAAAATAAGCAGATGATAGGAGTGGAAGGGATCCTAAAATAATATTTTCACAAACAATTCTGGCTCAACATAGGCTGGTGGGGCGGATGGGAGCTCCAATGATACACAGAATAAAACTGCTGAACAAGAAGTCTTTCCACGTGACGTAGGACTTCCTGAGGCACATGACCACTCAAAGTCACAGCCCGACAGGCTTTGGAAATGTCATGAGGGCATTTTAGTCACTCTGCTTCATAGCACATGCAGGCAGGGCTTAAAGAAACCAAAGACAAGAAAAAGCAAAACCCACAAACAAAATTTAGAAATCTGGTCTATTTGCTCTTCTTAGAACAAACAAAACCCCTCCTTTTTTTTCTTTTTTGGTTTGTTTCAGAGAATTTTTCATTGTGTTAAAATATATAGAACATAAAAATTACTGTTTTAACCATGTTTAAATGTAAAATTCAGTGGCCATTGAGTACATGTGCAATATTGTGCAACCATCACAACTATCTATTTCCAGGACGTTTTTTATTATTCTAAACAGAAACTCTACACCCTGTAAGCAATAATTTCCCTTCCCCCACCCCCAGTCCCTGAACCATCATTCTACTTCCTGTCTCTATGAATTTGCTTATTCTATGTACTTCCTATAAATGTAATTATTCAATATTTATTCTTTTGTGTCTGCTTATTATACTTAGCATAATGTACTCAGGGTCAGTCCATGTCGTAGCATATATAGCAGAATTTCATTTCTCTTTATGACTGAATAATATTCCATTGTTTATGTGCCACATTTTATTCCAATTCTTCAACTCTCAGCAGTATGTATCATTGGAGCTCCCCCACGCTACCCCTCAAGCCCATATGTTGGGCCAGAATTCATTTGTGAAAATATTATTTTAGGATTTCTTCCATTCCTATCAATTTCTTCCTGCATATTTGATAATGTAGATAGAGATTTCTGATTCAGCTGTTAAAATAGTCCGTGGTATATTATATAATAATATATCACATTTTGTTTATCCCTTTGTAGGCTGATGGACAGTTGGGTTGTTTCTACATTTTGCTATTGTGAATAATGCTGCTATCAACAATGGTGTCCAAGTATCTGCTTCAGGCCCTGTTTTCAGTTCTTTTGAGTTTATAGCAAGGAGTAGAATCGCTGAATTGTATGGTAATTTTATGTTTAACTTCTGAGGAACCATAAACTGTTTTTCCTAGTGGCTGCACCATTTTACAGTCCTACCAGCAGCTCATATTCTTGCCAATACCTGTTATTTTCCTTTTCCTTTTTTTTTTTTTTTCAGTAACAGCCATCTTAATGGGTGTGAAATAATATCTCCTTGTGGTTCAGATAGATTTTTTTTTAACAGAAATCATACCGAGGATGCACATTATAGGCTACTTCACATAGTTTAAGTTTTGAACAGAAACTAGAAATCATAACATACTGAAAATAACACTAAAGAAGTTTGTAACTCATTTTATTGTGTACAGTATCTTTTTGTTTATTCTAGTTTTGGTGTAAAGTTCTAAATTGCCCTTCTTTATGCTCACCTTGAGTGTTAGTCAATTTTTTAATTGATATGTTTTCAATTTTATCCAATGTCCTAAAAATTATTTTTGTACATAACATTCAAAGATGTTTTATTATCTGATCACAATTGTTAATACTTCTAGTATCTCATTGAATCAGCCTTTGGGGTTGAGTAGATTCTTTTGATTCCACTGTTAAGTTATGCAGCATTTTGTAGTTCTTAGGAACAAAGATAAAAAGTTGATTTTTTGAAGTTGAGCTGTGTTCTTTTCTTAAAACACTTATTGTAGTCAAATAACAGACCTAATGTATTTAAATACTCTCTGTTAAATGTTAATTTTCTTTTATCATAACCAATACATATGATAAAGAGAGAACTTTTATGAACACTTGGTCAGTAAATATTTGAAGGCCTACTATCAGCCAGCCATTATGCTAGGGGCTAGATACACATTGGTGACTAACCAGACCTCATGGCACGTGGTATAAGTTTGCAGAAAAGGATAGTCCTATTGTTTTTCCTTCTTGACTAATAACTTAAGAGATAACTCACAAAAGTTCAGGGATACATTTGGCCCAGGACCAAATTGTACTTATTGATTTGATTTTTACATATGTCTTCCCCAAAAGGATTTGAGTTAGTTAATAAGAGATACATACAGTAATGTTAATATACAGAAAGGTAGAATCAGGATCAAGAAGTAAGGGAAGTTAACAACATACTAGACCTAAGTTGCATATTATGTGTAACAATTACTATTATATAATTACTATGTTACTGTGTTTGACACAAACTCTAGGGATACATTTGCTTGAAACAAAAACACACAATTGATGTTGGCTTAAACAAATAGAGGATCATTTATCTTGTATAACCAAAAGCCTGAAATTGTTTAATCCACGGCTAGTACTATAGTAACTCTCTATCTGGGACCCAGGTTCTTCATCTTTTTGCTCTGCCATCCCATCCTTGATGTAGATTTTTGTCCTCATGCTGTCCTCATGCTGTCACTACAAAATGGTTGCTATACCTCAAGTCAGGAAGAAAAGAGAAGGGCCAACAGGCAAGAGCTTTCTCCTACCTTGCTTTTTTTATTCTGAAAGGAATATCCTGTCAAGAATTATGAAGTGTCTATTTCACCTTACTCACAAGGTAAAAGTTACCTGCCATGGTTTCTATCATGGACACAAGTAGAAGTCATGAGGCTCCTGGATCAGAGATAATGGACTTTATTATTCACAGCACAGAAAGTAGCATGAGCATCGGCATATTTGTGGCAGTTCTCCTTGCCCTCAGGTTCCAAGGGGGCAATACAGAATGGCCCACAGAATGCCCACAGAAAAGCTGAACTTGGGGACCTCAGATCTTACAAAATGGTCAATAGGTAGGCTCACCTGTTGCTCTGGAGTGAAACAATATCTCTGTTTTCCAAGGTTCTAAGCAAGCTTCCCCTGTGCTCTGGAGAGGCAGTATATCTTCCAAGGTTGTATGCCATTCAAATATCCTTGGGAAAGTAGTGTAAAACAGTGCCTCTGTTTGCAAGATATATACATGGCACGTGATATAAAAGAGTCTATGGAGAATTGTCTCCCAACAATATCCTTCTCAGGGATTTCTGCTTATATTTTACTGGCCGGAACTATTACATATGGCCGCCTCTAAATGCAAATTGTGCTTCTCTTAGTAAGGAAATGCAAGTGAGGGATGGAGCTTCACGAGCAAGGAAAAAGCTGTGCGTGAATGTTTTCATCTGTGTTATCATTAATCACACAGATCTCTTTCCATTGCATAACAAATTTTATGACACTTTATTTATTGATCCTGTCAGAAATAATTTGTACAACTTAGACATAAAATCTCTTCCAGTCAAGTACCATCTTACAAATTTCAAATAAGCTATTGGTAGCTTAGTGCAAAATTTTAATGTCACAACTGCATGAAATCTAAGTGTACAAGCCTATGATTTCTTAGAACTCTCTCCATTAAAAAAATTGTATTAGTTATTTTTACACACTTTTTTTTGCGGGGGGGGGTGAAATAACTTCTTTTAATTTAAGAAAATGTCATGAAATTTCCCATCTTCGAGTACCTGTAGCCTAAAGAACATGCTCTGCCTTGTGAACATATAGGTGTTTTGTAAGAGGTTTATAAATATACCTTTTCTGCTTTCATTTATTTTAAGAGGATTTCTTCACCTCATGACAGTCATTTGGGCCTGGCAATGTTACCATGATAACCATGCTCCAAAATGCTGGTTGCCCATAAATATTGATCCTTAGCACCCCAGCACCTTTCACTACAATGCTCACCTTCCTTTCTCGAAGGAGGCTTTACTCAGAGTACGTTTGGGTCAAGGAGTCTACACCCAGTGGAGGTTAGGTATTATAACAGAAATCTACTGAATTTTCCTCCCAGGAACCAATCTAAGGATTCCATTGAGAATCTTGGCTAGACCCACATTATGATGGCTTACATTTCCACTGTAACAGATAGGGGCGAAACTTTCTTTGTTGCCTTTTCATCTGCATTGTGAGAGCTCAGAAGCTCAGTCAATGTTATCACCTCAGGCATCGAGGAAAAATTCCCAATGTAAGTGGACATGCCTTCCCCAAAGACAGGTTTGCAAACGAAGTTTCAAAGCCCTTACTGCATGATTTTGAAATAAAAATGTTTCTCTCCTGAAAGGGAAGGAGAGATTTTAATCTGGGCAGTGCCCTGGGATCTTAATGATTGATCCAAAACAGGATCCAGGGGTGTTATAAAGGACTGTAGCAGGGTGATCTCAGATGGAGGTCACCTTTCTTCTCCATAAATGGGGAGAGCCTCTCCCCTTTAGTGAGATTTTGTGTGCGAGAAAGGGGAGGCTTGTTAGAGAGAGCAGTTCTGAAAACTTAATTCTCCTTGCCAAGAACTAATGGACTGTCTTCAACATGCATGAAAAATATGTTCTGTATGGTGACCAGAGAAGCCAAAATGAGGCCTCCACAGACCTAATTTGGCATCAGTCTATCGCCATGTGAGAAGATCTGGATGCGCTTATTTTACTCTCTGCTGTAACTAAGAAAAAAACAAACACCCTGCAAAGGTTCATTGAGACAACCATCAGTTTGGAAAAAGGAATTTGAACCAAGATAACATTAGTTACATTTTATTCACATGTTCCTGTGCACTAAAGTTGAATGAATGCAATTTAGCCTTTCACCATCAGATTAAAACTTAACCAAATTAGCAGAGACTGTAATTAAATGAACCTACCTGCACACGTGCACACACAAATATCTTTTGATATGTCGAGAATGACTAATAGAATTAGAGGATTGTGAGACCGAGTAAGACATTCTTACCAACTTTGTCCTGTGTTGGAGAGGCCAATGTGTATGTTAGTGAAGTGGAAATCCAGGGAGAAAGTGCAATAGAACAAACAGCTCACCTGTTACTTGTGGTGATAGCTCACCTTCATGAAGTTCTGAGTATGAGCCAAGCACTATTTTTTAGTGCTTTACAGGATTCTGTTGAAGGCTCGCAAACAGCCCTATCAGGTGAATGTGATTATAATCCCCACTGTACAGTTGTGGCAATTGAGGCACAGAGAAGTTAAGTGACTTGCCCAACATCACACAGCTAGTTGTACAGAATCTGTGTTCCCTGTGTAAAATGATACAGACCACAGCTGCCCTCCCCCAGGGCTCAGGGTCCTCTGAGCAAAATGTTACAGCAGAAAAGGGAGAGGAAATCAGGCTGTAGTACACTGGAGGGGGGAGAACAAAGGGAGGCCCTGAAGGTCAAGGCAAGAACAGCGTCTCCAAGGATAGTGCAACTTCTAATCAGTGAGGTAGTGGTCAGGCTCCACGGCCTCAGAGGCCTGTCCAGGGTTTCTTTGCTGCCAGGGTCACGTTGCTCCACTGCCTGTAGGGGTGCTGTAGCCCTGGAAAGGAGCCCAGCCTGTAGGGCTGCCAGGACCTGGCTGGTTTTCTACTCAACAACAGAAGAAAATGTCATTCCTCTGTAAATTCTCCTTCAAATGACCTTTCTGAGATAAGTCCTGTCTGTTTCACTGTCTGCCCTCCTTAGTAGATCTTCTCCAGCACCAAAAAGACACATCCTCTGGTATCCAACCAGTCTTCAACATCTTAGGGTACTTGTTTGTGCTCTTAGGAAAGTGGAGTCATTTCTAGTATTGCTTTTCCACAGGGATCCTGAGTACAGATTGGCTTATCAGCAAAATGCACCTCTTTTTAGTTCACGCTGCTGTTGTCCCTGGAGAATAAAGCTCTGTTTAATCCAAGTAATATGTGAGAAATGTTTGAAACTGTGATGTCACCATCTGTTGTTGGAAATTGAAAAACAGAGAGGACATATGCCAATACCTTCTTTTGGAGTTTCTTTATCTGCCCTCTCAATATAGCAACAGAGCCTCTTAAATCTTTCACCATTTATCATTTGGTCATCGAAATGATGAACACTCTGGCCCTAAAATATGCATTATTATAATCTGTTGGTTAAAAAATATACCTATAGCTCTAATAAAAGTGATGACTAGACCAATTAAAAAACTTTCTAAACCAAAATCGAGCCCTCTTAGTTAAAGCTATAATGTCAGGTCACATAGGTTTAGTTTTAAGCCAATGATTTAAAGCATAATTTAGCTGTTCTTCTGAAAACTTTAACTTAAAAAAATCCAATTGGGGATAATTGTTCACATCTGCCTAACGATGTTTCTATTTGAAAAGACATAATAGAATGTAAAATTTTGAGTTGCAATAGCTTTCAGTTTACAATTAAAATCAAAATGGGAAAATTCACATGAAAAAACTGGATACTTCTGAAAGGGATTCTTTAAGTGAGGACTCAAGGTAATGCGTTTTGTTAGCAATATCAGACGTTGATTTTTTTCTTATTTTTTTTTT
This sequence comes from Eidolon dupreanum, assembly GCA_028627145.1. NCBI lineage: Eukaryota > Metazoa > Chordata > Mammalia > Chiroptera > Pteropodidae > Eidolon > Eidolon dupreanum. The sequence continues at coordinate 34,479,577 of CM053509.1, read as the reverse complement.
TTTTTTGTGAAGGTAAGTTAGAGAGGACACGATGTTTTGTCTCTATCGAGACAATAATTTGCTTCATTATTATTATTTGACTTTGCCTTGTGTGTACTCTTCATTGCTAACTGAGCCCCACGATGCTCTATCTGTGAGGCCTGAAATATACAATCAAGGGGCAGAAGGCCTTGGGAGAACTGAAAAAAAAAAAAAAAATTATAGTCCTGGCCTCACTTAGTCACCTGTCCCCAGACAGGATCATTTGTGGTCACCCATGAAGATTTGGAGAAGCTGGGCCCTGACACAACTGCCCATGCTGTGGCCTTAGTCCTTGTTGCTCTGGGCCCCCAGGGCCATAACTGTGGGTTGGAGAATGCTAATGCCAGAAAAAAGTTAGAAATCGACTCTGGACGAGTAACCTGTGTTGGAAAGAACACAGTACAGGGAAAGAAAGGTAAGTATAAATGAGGTCTGACTAGAGCATGACAGAGAAGTTCAAGTGTGCTATGAGTTAAATGGAAGCCAAGATTCTAATGAAAGACTAATATGGTCTAATAAAAGACAGTAGGTGCTCAAAATATGCTTTTTAACTAGATAAATCAAAAGACGCTGGTCAGAGGATCCTGGGTGGGGGTGGGTAGGGAACCAACTTGGGATGTTAAGGGTCTATGGTAAGAGTAATTTCAGCTCGAACCAGGAGTTCTCCTTGGAGGAACAGGCACCAAGCAGCAGAACTGAATACGGAAGCTTGTTGAATAAGTAGGGTGGGGCAAAAACTGCTAATTTCTTATCCAGTATCTACTCTTCCCTTTTTCCTTAGTAACAACCCAGATTTTAATCTGGGTGGCAGAGTACCCAACTAAAAGACTATATTTGTCAGTCACCTTTATAGCTGGAATAGCCATTGATAGAAAACAGAAGTCGTTGGGTGAGTTTTCAGAGAAGGTAACTTAAGAGGGGCTACACTACTGACACACTCATTTTTTCTTCTTCCCTTCTGTGTCTTCCTGGAACAGCATGATGACTGGAGCTCTAGCTACTGCATTGGACCATGAAGTGAATTTGAAGATGGAAGCTATATGCTAAGGATGGCAGAACAAAAAGATAGAGGAAACCTGGAAACTTGATGACACGACAGCTTTCATACCAGCCAGATTCCAGCCTTCTTTTATATGATAAGTTTCTATCTTGTTGAAATAACAAGACATCACAAGCCTAGGGATCTTGGGAAGGCTTTGGCTGAAGAGTGAAAAATTAGGGTTTTTGTTTTTTGGTATGTTTATTTGTTTAAGTAAGCTATAATATGAAAGTAATTTAAAATGACAAAATATAGTCTCTGAGATCAGTTATAAAAAGGATTCAAGGAGTTTTATTGTTGTGTTTTATATTTATTTGGCTTAAACAAAAAAGAGGCTTTATTCATTTATGTCACTGAAAAGTTCAGAAATCAGGTGGGCTGCAGGTAAGGTCTTATACAGTAGCTGGACAACTCAATGAAGACCCAGTGATTTTTCATCTCTTCTTAGTCTCCCATGGTATTGACTTTATTCTTAGACTCTCTCAGCTGATGAAGCCCTTGGCAAAGACTCCTTGCATCTGGGCCAGGTAGCCATCTCCAGACCAATCACTGTGGCTAGGGTGGCTAGGACAATGGAGCCCCTTGGATGGCTTAAGTGTACCAAAGCCCACCTAGAGAATTGCAACTGGGTCAATCCCTCCTAGCTGCATGGCTGGAAAGAATGAGACCCTGCTAGGAAGGCAAGGAAAGTGAATGCATGTGGGGAGGTCACCATGTGTCCTGTGTCTCTCTTGGCCAACCTCATCAGCTGGTGTTATTTAAAGGGCTTCCATTATTAAAAAGGCAAAGGTCTTTTGCTCCCAAATCCAGTTTTACTAGCCAGAAAGTGAATACTTGTTTGAAAAAAGGCATGGGGTTTCCAGACAACCTTTGCTACTCTTACTTTCATTTGTTGATTCAACAGTAAATGTGTCTTAGGTGCTGATTATATGTCATAGAGTCAGCAGGTCTTGCCTGAGAGGATGGACATATATTGAGCTATTAGGATCAGTGGCTAGCACATAGGGGCACACAGACTCTTTATGAAGGTCAGGAAGTAAGTATGAGGCATGAAAAATAGGACAGGTCAGTCTTGCTAGTGATAAGGGAATGGGACTAGGAGTCGGGTATTGGGAATGTCCACAGAAAGTGCACCTGTGTGGGTCCCTCTCGCCAAGGCCCCTGGGTTGTTTGTTGGTTCTGTGAACTCAAAAAGAGAAAGCAGATGGGGGTGTGTGTGAATTTGGGGGCTTCAAGCTGTGCCTGTTTTGCTGTCTGAGTACTCTAGGGGTTAGGAAGTCTTTGATGATGGGTGGTAGAGTTAGGGGTTCTTAATTTGGGCTTTGGGGGTAAAATGCGAGCAAGTGAGAGTGAATTTTCTGAAACTCCCAGAGAGAATCTTCCCCAATCCAGTTAGACTGCTGCTCTCCTGACCCTGGATCAGCTTCTTGGGGTTTTTAGTTTATCATGACACAATTCTTTTTTCCTACAAGAGTCAGAGAATAAGGGCTTCCTAACCCAAATAGTTCACACAGCATGGCATTTGTCTCTATTTAAAATCATCTCCTATGGGATTCAATTAACAATGTACATGTCAAATTATGTCACACCCATTACTTGCTCTAATTTGGTTAGGCTGAGTCAGGCAGTCCCTGAACTGATGGAGTTGTTAACCTCCTAGCAGACCATCACAACTGCAGTGCCCAAGTTGTCCTTGGCCTAAGCTGCACCAGGGTGTAAAATCCCACTAGGAAGTATCAGGCAGTGCTATGTGAAAGGTCAAGCTCATGACTACAGTAGACTGTCATCAAATCCCTTTATCAGGTCTTTGCCCCTGAATACTGAAGTATGTGGGTTTGAATCATGGCTCTGTCATTTGGCACCTATGTGATCTTGGGCAAATTCTTTGCATTTTATGAGTCTCATTTTTCCACATCTATAAAATGGGAATATTCATGACACTTCATTTATAGTAGTGAGGATTACATATGATAATGCATGTAAAATGTTTGTCAGAATGCCTGGCACTTAATAACAACTCAATGCTAGCTGTTTATTATTAGTACTAGTAGTATTTAATTTTTAATCTTGTTCAGTCCTTCAAAATTGGGGCCCCTTCCAAGACCACCCACAGTAAATATTTCAACAGCCCTCCAGAAACAAAGAGGAGACAGGCAGCCATTCCTGGAGGGCACACAGGGTAGCCAGAGGAGCTACCATGGTATGTTGACATCCAAATTAATAAAATGGGGCAAGAGCAGCCTTGAGTTTAGGAATAGCTCTTTCTCTGCCTAGGGGAGATCACAGGATGCCTCTGTGTGGCCAGTGTCAATTGGTCTGCAGATCTCCAAAGACGCAGACATAAGGGTACCAGTCATTCCCTCCATTCTATATAGAAGCAAACTAAGGCACAGGGAAGTCTACACACACATGCACAGTTCTTTCTCCTACCTCTCAAAGGACAAGTGAAACTGTGTTAATTATAGAACCGAAAGCAGAATCTCCCGCCCAGATGACTTGAGACTGAGGCATCTGGGTCATAAACCACAATAGAAGCCAATAGTGGGGAAATTATATGGGGTTACTTTACTTGCTTAAAGACTATGCTTCTGACCCTCTTCCACACCTAAAATCTCTGGGGTAGTCTGGTGGCCTCTTTGTGGGTACAACCAGGAGGTGGTATGTTATAGAAAAAGCCTTGGATTAGAGTCAAGAGACCTGTACTCTAACTCCAGTCCTGTCAAACCAGTTGAGTGAGCTGGGGAGTGTTACGCAACCTAGGCTGATACCTTCAGAAATAGAAGGTTTGGACTACACCAGTGGTTCCCAAAACTGACTGCTCAGGAGAGTCACTGTGTGTGTGTGTTGGGAGAAGGAGGTGTGAGAGCTGGTGTCTGGGAACCTATGTTTTGAATGTATTCTAGGTGATTCTAAAGAGCAGTCAAGTTGGGAGCAGATGCTATCCTCACATGGCTTCAGTGTTTTCTGACCTCAAAACCCTTTGTAGTATACAGTCCACACAATTCCACACAATCAGTCCAGAGGAGATGGCAGCCCTCCTAGCGAATCCCCATGAGAGAGTGGTGTGTGATCCCAGGGAGCAGCCGATGAGCCGTAGCACCCTGCTTCAGAGCTGCCACGTGTGCTCAAGTTCTGGGACTCGCCGTTTCTTGGCTGGTTCAGTTTTGGAGCCTGAGAAATGGGCTATCTGGGGGCACTGACTGTGACCACCCACTGCCTTGCTCCCGAGGGCCTGGGCTTTGTCACCATTGTGCTGTGGTCTGGAACACAGAGCTAGCCCTAGGTCCAAAGAGCATGTCAAGAATCCCGACAATTCGGCCTTGTCTCTTTGAGGCCAGCATCCTTCACGTGAGCTTTTGAATTCGGTCATGTGTCTCCAACTGTCCCAGAGTTACAAAAAGTCACCATTTTAATGAGGAGCTTTGGAATGCTAAGGCTAAAGCTTCCTTTAGCTCTTCTTTCAAAAGTTTCAATTATGCGTTAATCCTGACATTCTTTGGCTTTAGTAAATGGGGAGGAGACTTTTGTGTTTGTGTGGGGGCCGAGGTAGGAACACACAGTGGCTCTCTGGGCTGACTTTGACCTAGAAATGTGTGTCTAGATTCCCTCTGAGTGGCAAAGAGAACAGGGGAGCGGTGGCCCCTTACTGCCAAACAGGAAGGGGGGCGGCACAGAGACAGGGAGAGGGTGTGCTTTGGCTGTCGGGGTTGACCATCACCTGCTCTTGCCCGTTGTTGCGGTGCACTAGTGAGAGTTTAGTGTTGCCAACAATCTGGTTCTTTGAAAGAAGTCAGAAATCTCAAATTTACTTGAATTTGTCCAATTTTAGAATAATGGCACATTTATTTTAGAAAATTCCCCAGACCAAGCAAATCACATCTTCAGCTACCGTCAGAGGCTCTCAGCAGAGAGCCTGGCCTCAAGGACGGGTCTGGGTCTGCTCTCTTCTGCTCCCAAGATTTCCTTTGTTGGAGGGGTAAGGAAGTCTCTGACTTTCTAAGGCCCTAGAAATCCCCCTTCTTTGCTGCTAGGTAACACCCAGTGCAGTGCCCTGGATCCTCACTTTCCCTCTTCCTCTGACTGCTCCTTGCTCCCAATAACCCTTAATAATGGACAGCTCACTCCTGGGACTACCTCAAGTATGACACCCCATATACGGGCTGTAACACCATCTCTTTACCCATGCTAAAAAAACATTCAGACCCAAGTCATCTTATGGCAAGGACAACCTTGAGCTACCATTTACTTTTTAAAGGTAAATCATTTATGTACTTTGGTATCCTACCAGAAACCATTTACCCATGACATACATCACAGTGGATGAGTAGTGGCTCCAGAATTTCTGCATAAGACAATCTTGGGAGTGACATTTTGTTTGAAAGCAAGAAATAGCTAAAACACTTCTCCAAATGCTTCATTGTATATTAAATACTCTTTTTACTTAAAAATGTACATTTATTTTAAAAAACAAAGAAAATCTCCAGGAGCCAAGCCTTGGCTGTGCCATTTTGATTGGTCACATGCAAGGACAACAAAATAGGTAGAGACCCTCTACCCACACCCCTTATTCTAGATGGGGAGGGGTCTGGACAGGAGGAGGTTCCAAAACAACCCAGATACAATGCAGGCCTCACTGCTCGAGAATCTATTCAATGTGGAGGTTAAGAATGTTTAACCTAATCCCTGAAAGTGCCCTAGACTAAGAGGATGCATTCTTACCACCGGACTGAGCCATTCTGGATAAAACCAAATCCACTCCTTGGCAAAGGTCAGCGTTAATGTCAGTAACAACCCAGATACCTGTTCCCATGGGCTCCATCTGCCAGGTTTCCAGTTGGCTCATTGTGATTAGTACACAGCCCTCTAGCCCTGGTGCTACGGCTTTTTAGCAACAGATAGCCTGGGGGACAGGGACTTGAACCCATTGCTCAGAGTATGTCCCAGGGAATCCTGCCCATGGTCTCCTTGCTGGGATCAGCAAACTCAAGGGACACAAGAGAAGATTTCCTTAGAGTTAATTTCAAAGTGACTTCTAAACTTTAGAAAGGTAGAATAAAATCAAATACCTCTTACTTGCCAGGAAGTGGTTGAATTCTCTTTGTCACCATAATTCTGCTGTTTGGTGTTATTTCAAGTAAGTGATCTGAGTGCAACTCAGGGGATTTTACTTTTTAAAAATAAATAAATAAGCAAACCACTGACCCCTCACTAAATTGGTAGTTCTCATTACACTTAATAACTGCCTCACCGACACATAATTCTGTTCTGGAAAACCAGTCATCAGCAACTGGCAGGAACTTGTACCATTCTTGCTTAAATTTATCTGTTAATAGATAGTTTGATGGCACTTTTTTTCTTTGACTTTTTAAGCAGTAGCAATACAACACAGAAAAGGAATGTGATTTTTGTAGCTTATATCTCTCCTCAGGAACAAAGAAATTTGGCAGCACATACGCACAGGTATGGATGTACACACAGGTGTGGATCTTCCTTCAGAGTTATGCACAATTATTATTTTTTAGTAGGAGTGTATGTTTGGGGACAAGGGGACAAAAAACAACTTCTGCAGATAGGGTGGTCCACACTACAGCTTCCTCTGTCCTAAGCCACCTCCCTGTGTCACCCTTGGGTGTGCACTGTGCTTCATCTGCCTCACTGAGCTCACCCACAGCACTTCCTCCACCGCCTCCCTTGGGCCTGGCCTGCCAGGAAGTCCAGCCACAGAAGAGAGACTGTAGCTGAGCATCTTCAGTGGCCCCGAAGGCCAGAGGCAGATGGTGACAGCTAGGGCAGGTCTGCGGTTTGGGGCCACTTTACAGCACGACCATGTTTCTACTTTACATTTTGGTTTAGAACTCTACTAAATTTCTTTGTCTCAAATGCCCTCATCAGTCTACAGGTCTCCTAACGCTCCTCTGGTTTGCTATGTCTTAGCCTGCCAAATACAGATAATAAAACTGTGGATGAGACAAGAGGTTTGGTAACATTATTTCCTGGTGATATGGGCAGTAGACAATATATGTACAATTTATCAACATGCATTTGGCCTAAACATTTTTACATACAGCATCTTAAGAACAGAGTGACTTCTTTATTTTTTTTTTTTTAAGGAATGATAGGAATCCAACAAACACAAATCACCTGAGAACACTTACTCTTTTTCCAGGCCTTATTTTAAGACCATGAAATTCAGCGTCAGAGAGTTCCTGTTCACTAGAGTTTCACAGTTTAGTAGAAAGAGATTCTTGCTAAAAAGTAAAATCCAAATTACTCTTGCTTCTCATGGTAGGTCCTTATATCCAAGGGTAAGCAGCAGCCTGCCAAGGTAGGAAAGAGCATGGAGCCAGCCAGTGGCTAAACATGGTCTACACCTTCCTGGAATCAAAGGTCCTCAAAAAATTGGAGGTAGCATTAATTATTTTTTTAATTAAAATTACCATGAACCCATTGTAGAATAGCATACAAAAATCATATAGCCCACCCTACCCCCCAGTTGCAGCCCTTCCTCCACGATGTCTTCTTGGTGGAAAAGGGGCTGCTGCTTAAGACAAGGAATGAAGGAAGAACAGAGGGACAGAGGGAGCAGTGGAGAAGAGGGAAGAAACAGGGCCCGCCAGAGGGGCAGTGGAGAGAGAGCACCAAAGAGATGGGAACCCCAGAAAGCATCCCTGTGAGGAGAGGTTAGGGGCATTCCTGTAGAGGGCCTTGGGCCCAGTGACATAGAGAAATACAGGAATGCCTTTAGGGACACTGAAAACTTAGCAGCTCTTCATTTGTTTTGGAAGAAAGGGGAGATATACTGAGAGTTTCAGACTGAGAGGAGAGGCAGTCTTTGAAGCAAGCCACAGGGTCTTCTCATCTGTAGCCTTGTCTGCTTTGAATTTCTCATCCACTCACCCCAGGAAGTGGGGAGCCTCTCCAGTGACTGAAGCAAAGAAGTTGTGTAGAACAGAAAGAGCTGAGGGAGGCATGCTATGCCCTCCAGCACAGCAGCCGGGCAGGAAGCTCTGATGAGTAACTTTGGTTTTAGTTGGAAACCTGTCATGTTCCTGTTGTGGCAGCGGTGAGGAGTGCGGCTAGATTTCTTCCTTCTTTGCAGTGGACAGGGTCGGTGGGGAGGAGATGGAGCAGTGGACAAGTGGAGAAGTGACTTTGGGAGGAGGTGGAAGTCACCGCAGAAGGTTTTCAATTCACAGACGGATTTCTGCTGTGGGGAGAAAGAAGGACATTCGCTTATGGAGATTCCGGAGGAGGGACCCGCCCAGGCCTCCTGACTTGTGGCTTTAATTACCCAGTTAGTCATTGGTTTACTGTCATCCAAGTCTAATAAATTTGACTGTGACCCGTGAGCAAAAACGTTGCCCAGGCAAAGAAAAAATAAAACCTACTCTGGATTGTCTAGCAGGCTGAGGCAGGACCCTCAGAGCCCACCAGCCCTGTAGAAGTGGGGACTGCCTACCTTTTCTTTTCTTTTCTTTCTTTGGAGCTGTAATCTTGAACACAGGGCCTCAGGCACAGGTCAGTCTAGTTAAACTGGAAAAATTTAGGAGCCAACAACATAACTACTCAGAGAGAAGCTTCACCAGCTCAGAGTACCACAGGAAAGCAGAACCCAGATTTACAAGCCAGGGAGGGTGTGGGTGAGGTGTTGGGACCCTGACACTGGCTGCTCACCCAGTTTTTCATGGGAATCGGAAGATCCCTGTCAGCCCTGGCCCACTGCCCATACCCTGGGAGGAATGGGTGTGTTTGCATGGTACCTTCCTGCATGGGAATAGGCAGGTTTTTGTCCACCTGACCTTGGAGCCAAGACTGAAACTCAGCAGGCACAGCTCAGGCTTCCATTTTGAGAAATCTGATCCTTGGACCTGAACACTCTACTTTGTGTTTTGCACAACGGGATGGTCCTGCTCCTCTGCTCAGTGAAAGTTTTGACTGCAACTTACCTCCTGAGCACCCGATGGCTGTCGGTTTACTGTAACTCACTGCCATTATAACTGCCTGGACTTATATTTCCTGCGTCTCACCAGAGCAGCCAGGACCCATCTCCCAGGCAAGGCTTTCCACTCAGAGGCTGCCAGGCCAGCAGGAGAGGAGACCTCCAATCCATCTGTCAGCATTTGAAAAATTTCATCCACACATATTCCTCTTCCAACCACCAGGTCTGTTTTAGTTTTCCTGAAACACACAAGCTAAAGATGCCTGTCGGCTCGCTCCCTCTCAGAGGCAGGATGCATCCCCTTGAGTGCTCAAGGGGCCCCAGCACACTGGTTTCTTTGTGAGGTCATCTTTGCACTGGTTTCTGAGCGTTCTGGCCTTCTTCCTGGTAGCTTCACACGTTCTGGTTTGCCAGAGTTCTGAAGTTGTTTTGATTCAGTAAAAACATAAGAGCCTTCTGAGTGCTCAGCCCTGTGCTTCGCATGGTGGAGGACACAAAAGTCCCCAAGGGGAGCTCTGGGGGAGCAGAGTAGTCAGGAGTTATCCCAGATAGGTCAACCCAGGTGGAGTCCCAAAGAGAAAGAATTCCATTGTCAATTAGATTGGGGAATCTTAATGATTCAAAGCACATGTTTACATATTAAAGGTTCTGAGAAGTCCTGTAGTAAAGAACTTGTTTCCTTTTCTTTTTAACCCACCATTCCCAAACCCAGTATGTTGACCATGGACTCTTTTTATAGCATACCTACTTACATCTCAAGGAATTAATTAATGTAATTTGGAATGTAGTTTAGGAAGTGATTTAACAGTGATTTTCAACCTAAGGAGGCACCTCAATCTTTAAATAATATTTGGACATAAGGGTGGCATTTTAGATTGTCACAAAGATGGGGATGTGATACTGGCATTTAATGCAAGGGGAGGCTAGTGACGCTAAACTTTATGCAGTGCACCTCCATCCTAAGGCAAGAAGTGTCTTGCCTCAAATGCCCATAGAGCTCCCCTCACCCACTGAGCAGCAGCGGTTGGACCAGTGCTCAGCACTGTGTTTTAATGCCCTCTCTGCAAGTTCAAATGCCTGTTGCTATTTTCTCCCACCTCCCCACCCGCCCCATTCCTTGCTTTCTCTTGTTGTCATGCTTGTATGACATTACTAGAGAGAGTTCATTCTGGGCCTTTTGTGGGTCTGGTCCGAGGTGGAGTTGACAAATAATCAGAGGGCAGGGCTCCATGGTGCCATCTACTATGGAGATGAAAAGAGGGTGTTCCTTTCACCTCACCTGGCATGGAAAAGGGTGCCCTGTGGCTCAAGTGTAAGCAAAAACACCTGACGCTTAGCCAAAGTCAGGTGACTTAAGAAGGAAAGTGAGGATGGCGGGTTCAGATCTCCATTCTTCCGGGGTAAAGCAGCGGAGACACCAACGTCCACAACCTGCAAGGCAAAGTCAAGCGATTTGTTATGTCCCTGCTTCTGTCAAAACAGAAGACGCCCTTGGCTACTGGCAAGTGTTGCCTGAAACTGCAGTGTGTTTAACAAAACAGGGGTGGCTCATTGATACAGTCACCCCAAGGAGATTCTGGTCCTGCGACCATGAGGCAGCAGGGCCCCTTGGGGGCGGCGGACTGATCTCAGATGAGCTGGCTGCATTTTCCGCGCCACCGCCCGCAGGGAGGAGCCGCGGGCCTGGGCTGGGCGGCCCAGGGAGCGGTGGGCGGTTCCCGCAGGGGGAGCGGAGCCGCCCAGCCACCCGCTATCAGCCGCCAGTCCAGCGCGGGTGGAAGTGAGCAATCTGATTTATGACCGAGAAGTGTGATCGTCATCAGCCTTCTGTCCCACACTCAACCAAAGAAGCAACGCCTGTCAGCTTGCAATGATCCTCTCCCAACCCAGAACGTTTCACAGAAATTGCTTCTGTGGCTGTTCCCCCTTCCTCTTTCTCTCTCCGGATTTGTGGGTGTAAAAGGGTGTGGTGCTTTTTTTTTTTTTTTTTTTTTTTTTTATTGAAAATGACCTTTAGGGCAAAGTCTTACCAAGTGTGCAGTCCAATAGCCCCATTTTATAGATAAGGACACTGAGTTCCACTGAGATCAGATTTAAGGTCACGTGAACTGCCAAACCAGGTAGAGAACCCTGAGGCCCCCACCCCTTGGGCGTATGCTGCCCACATTCACTATTGTTTCCCTTCTTTGATACCGTTAAAGTGAAATGTTGATTTTTCTCTGCTAAGAAGAATTCTTAAAACTTGAGAGTGGGAAGGGTGCAAAAAGGCCTTTCACCTTTAAATTAAAGCAATGTCTAACAAGCCCATCAGGGGTCATCTGGCTCTCTAGGGGAAGGCAGCTTTTGACTTATTATTTATTATTCGTTGGAGTCCAGATATGCATGCCTCTGTAAAATTAGACGATATTGCGTAGAAACTGTTAAAATGTAAATGACTTTTCTGTTCAGTAGAGATGCAAATGGTTTCTATCTGGCAGAAAAAAATAACCTCAAGGTTATAGTCGTGCTGCCCTGTAGGACATTAACCAATTTTGTATCTAACTTTGCAGTCTTACTTCAGCATTCCTTCTCGTTCTCAGAGTGCACAAAATCTTAGTTCTCATATCCTCTGTTAAACCGGCTTTGTCACCCTGCACATTTCCTTTTTAATGAATTAATTAAATGGTCAGCACATACCATCTCTGGTCAAGGCTTCATACTCCTCTTCCTCTATAGTCCCCTCTCCCTCCAATTCCCTATCAGCTGAAATACACACTAAACACCCACTGTTGATTCCCTGACCCAAGTGGAGCATACATATACGACATCAGGGGGACCTAGGGATATGTGCTCCCTAACTTTGCAGAGTAAAAGAAATCTCTGTGATTTTCAGAAGTACACGAGTACTATGAAAACTGTACAAACTTAACATGTCACTCCAAGTAATCCGTACCCCTCCCTCTCACATTTTAATCATGCCAGGTCTATGATCATGGGCTGGGGGTCCTGGCCCTCAGGACAGCTGCTATGCCCTTGGTCTCTGTGAAGAACCTCTGCTCACACAGAGTCACACCTATGACCCCACCCTCCTGGGATGTGTACCTGGTCCCAGCAGCAGCCCACTTACTGGTTGATCTGCTTAGCTCCACTACACCAATGAAATCCTCTATGTTGGCAAACTTGACAAAGCGGCTTAGAAGGCACACTTGGTAGTAAAGGAGACAAGAGACAAGGCAAACATTTGAGGTCCTGAAGCAGCAGACGTTTGAATAAGCAGCAGAAAGAGCAGAGGCAGAAAGGAAATACCTGAGTTGCCCTAGTTGCAGAATAAGAAGGCAAGGATTGATGGAGCCTGCTGCTGAGCTGATCAGGAGATAGAGTGTCTGTTTTTTAGAGCTGTGTTTGATCTTGGGGATGAAAAAAGGGGGGGTCTTATACAGAAAGTAACCTCACATGGTGAGCTGATCATGGATTCCTAAGTGGGTAGGTCATGGTGGGTAGTCACACCCCAGGCATGGCTTCTTTAGTAAAAGGTTTATCTTTGCCTTAAGCGAGCCCTGTCCATTGTTTTTGTGCATCTAGGTTAACACACTTTTGAAATAAGCATAACCACCCTAAAAGAGCACATAATCTTAACTATCCTGTAATCTAATTCCTACCTTGCTTTCTTCTACCTTCCTGTAATCTTCCTTGTCCCCTCCTTAATTCCAAATGCATAAAAGAAACTGCAAAACTTATTCTCCGGAGCATCTGAGATCTTGCTTCCCTGCAATGTGGTCAGTTTGGGCTCAGATAAACTCTTATAAAAGTTTTCTATAGCTTTGGACATTTCTTACATAAACCATCTTGCTTCCTGAACTGTATCTGGGGTTCTGTCAGGCTCCACACATTCAGCTGCTCTGATTCCTTCCAATGGGCTGAGCCATGTGGCCTATCCTTTGTTGCCATTAGACCCATTTGGTCTACAGCCCTTATTTTCTTATCTATGTGTAGCCTTAAAATAAACCCCACAGTGCTGAAGGGAAGCTAGTGGGTCTCCACATCTAATCAAAAGACCTTGACTTACCCTCTCACCTTTAATAAGTTAATTACTAATACAAGAGTCTACTGCTTTTTGTTTGTCAACTCTCTCCAGTGTCAAGGATTTTCTAGGAAAGAGCAAGTTTCCTTAGTTAGAGAAAACTGCCCTTCCTCTCTGTCTCCCTCCATTCATATATTTTTGATCATTCATTCATTCTCTCCACAAGCACACCATGGATTCTAAAGGAAGAAGGCAATGTTCACGCTTTGAAAGAGCTCACAATCTTGCAAGTACCAGGGTTAAGAGAGTGGGATCAGTGCAGGAGTGAAGTGAGAAGATAGGTGCTGTGTGCCTGCTGAGGTGGGGCCACCAGAACCTGGGGTGTCAAGGTGGGGGTGGGGAAGGGCATTCTCTTGCTCCACGGCCTGCATTGGAAGCTTTTCTTCCTGGCTCTCTCAGGAATGTTGGCTTCCATGCCTCTGGCCTGGAATCACATGTAACCAAAGCCATATGTTCAACTTAGATTAATTAAAAGGTGGCCTCAGCAAATTTCTGGTGCTGCTTCTAACGCTTTTGTGTTATAATATCTTTAATATTTGTTACTGTGTGTTGTTTGTTATGTTTAACCCTGCAGCTCAGATTTTACTAGTCTGTAAAATTTAAATGGTGAGAGACTTCTGGTCTTGATTTTTTTAAATAAAGATTGTTTTCAGTTTATTCCATAAGAATTTATCTTCTCTCCTCTAGGTTGGTCCCAAGAGAATCCACAGTCCTGATTTTTGATGACTGTAATCTTACCTGGTTTTAGGAAATGGTGTAAGAAAAGGCTGTGCTGTAAATTCCAAGTCCTGATCCTCAGTTCTTAGCACCAAATTACAGAAAAAAAATTAAATTTTCAAGCCAGTTTCTAATTGTAGTTATCCAAGTACCCAAGATGCCAGGGAGAAGGAAAAGGAGATGCCCTCTTTAGCAATGGGTATCTCAGACTTGGCCCAGCCCTGAGGCTGGGCATCTCAAGCCAGCAGTATTTGCTCAGAGAGCAAGTATACACATAAACCCCACTGTGTTCCCTACACTGTAGAGCTAGCTCTGCAGAAGCAATGGTACTGCTGCCCTGGCCATTTTCCTGCTCTCCCACAAGGACCAACAGCAGTGCTGGTGTCATAATGGCAGATTTGGTCATTTTTATTTGGGAAGGGGAGTGTTGTCACAGTGATGAAGAGTCTCTGTACCTCGTGCAAGTCACCTAAATTCCAGGTCTAAGCCTTGGCTTCTACCTGTGCAGTCTGGGCAAGAGGAACGCCTGCTACATAGGTGACAGTGATGTGCATGTGCACTCAAAAGGCCTGTTTTGCTCTCCTGGCTGTGAGGCCTGGCCTCTTCCTTGAGGGGGTGCATCTAGGCATTTCCCTGAGGCCTCCAATGCCCAGGCAGGGTGGAGGTGTGGGTGGAGTGCTGATAACTATCCCTATCCCCCCCTACCCCACCCCCCCAAGCTAAGTGCAGTGATATCTACCTGTATATCTTGTTGGGCTGGTTTTGCAGGGAGCTGGGGTTCCCTCAGGTGTACCCAGAGTAGGCCCCTCATTTCCTGCCTAACTGCTCTTTGCAGTTCCCAGTTCTTGTGTCCAGAGAAATCTAGCCATGATTTCAAATAAGAAACTATGATTCAAAAGACATACTTATGCACTGTTCCAAGGCCCCTGCCACACTGTACAGCAAGTGGCGACACCCTCAGCACCTCCCTTGCTTGATTTGGACTGCTCTAGCTTTCGACTTGGGAGAAGTGAATTCCTACCTTTAGAGGTTTCACCCTCGCCTCTCCCTTCTCATTTTGTTACTGTTGGAGCTGATTTGAACTTCAGTGTTGCTCCAACATCAGGGAGTGGGAATAATGGTGCAGAAGTATTGTTAGCATTTTTCCTTGGTTCTTCCTCATTGACGCAATGAAGAGTCACAGGTTAGTGTGATTTAGAAAAAGATTTATTAAAAGCATATTTTAGAAAGACAAAACGCACCTCAAGGAGGCACATGGTTTTAGCTAAGAGCTGTAACAACCACCATCACCAACAATCACAAAGGCCCCCAGAAGTAAGTATGTGTGCCTTATATCTGGGCTGTGATGGGTGGTTCCAAAGGCATTCTTAGGTGATTGGCAAATTAGGTCATTTCGATGGACACCTAGCTGCTATAAAACACTTTGCCTAGTGCACATGTGCGTACCCCAAATTCTACTACCATTGGGTGTTCTTTGGGCGGTCTCTAGGCTGAGCTCCTATTCCTTTGTTCCCCTTTCTCTCATGTCTGACTAGCTGCCTAACAATGTCCTTTTCTGTGGCCTTCCCATGTGTGTGTCTCTTTAATGAAGAGCACAGAAATTAGTAAACCAGGTTTGCCTCCTAGGCAGGATTTATGAAAACCGGGTGCCCCTGGATGTAACAGTTTGAAAACTTTGTTTTGGCTACTCACCATTGTCCTGATTTTTCCTGGAACATTGCCCTTCCCCTACCCACTGGTGAGGTTGACTCCACCATGTCTCAGCATAGACTATCCACCTGGCCCACCAAGCAGTGCGTTTGGGGATAGGCCCAGGCCCAAAACACTCAAAGAATTAGTCCCAGAATTTTTGCTGAAACTATTGAGAAAGAGAATCTGGCTTTCTACAGAGCTCGCTAAACTGGGATAATGTGATCCTAAGGCTCCTGGTGGCCATCTTGTCACCATCTGGGGAGAGAGAAGCATACAGAGGGAAGAAAAGCTGAAAATCTTGATGATACTGCTTAAGCACCTGAATCCAGCTGTGTGTGGAGCCCCTGGCTATTTGAGCTGATACATTATTTTTTTGCTTAAGTCCATTCGAATTGGACTATATATTACTTTCAATTTAAAGAGAACTGACTGCTAGCTGGCAGGATTGTAAAATGATTTCTAGCAATCAAAGATGATGTGTTTCTTCAGGTAAAGGAGACAAAAAGAGGCAGAGGGAAAGGATAACAGAGACACCTGGGTAGAGAGGCTGGAGTCCATAAAATGCTGCCTCATATTCTCTTGCTGCTTATCAAAACCATTCCCCTCTCTTCCTCCAAACCATGTAATCTGTGTCTACTGTGCTTTTAGTGACACATCCCTGAAAAGGAAACTCTGAGAGACTTGCTCTGGTCATGCAGAATTTTTAGACCGTAGTAGGTTTCCCCCCCGAGTATCCTTTCCTTGAGAATCCTTCCAGAGACTTTTTTGAACCCCACCCCCTACCCCAAGCTGCCATGGGGAATAGTGATCTGGATGCCCCGTCCATGACTTCGAAAAACTGTTGTTGGAGTAACTGTTCCACTTCCAGAGGTCTTCGAACCTTCAAACCTTCAAACCACAGCCTCACGCTCTATTCAGGTGCCAGTGAGAATTAGATTTGGCTTTTAATGACCTCACCCTCCACCTGCAAGAGAGTTAAAGCAAGACAGAAATCTATTTTCTTCTCATGTAAATCAAGTCTGCATTTAGGTTTCCCGAAGTTAAGAAGCCAGCATCTTTTTATCTTGCCTTCTCACCATCCTCAGCATTTGGCATATACATTCCGTTCCTCCCTCTCCTACTCCTTCTCTCCTCCCACCCCCACATACCACTTTCACTTACATCATTGGACAGACATAGACACAATCAACAAGGGAGGCTGGGAAGGCACCCTTTATTCTGTATGCCAGCAAAATATTGGGAGGTCCACTACTAAGGAAGAAAGGTAAAATTGACACGGGGGGATACTAGGAGTCTCTACCATATAGGTTACCCCATAATGTGCGACAGCAAAACTCCTCACAGAAACAGCTCTGATGCTGGTGCTGCTGAACAGCCCATTGGGGAAAAGAATAATTAACTTCGGACACATCAGTAACAGATGCACTCCTGTTATAAGTGCTAAGAGAATGGCCCGGGACCACCTGGGGAAGCCTTCCCCATCATTATCTGTCTTCATCATTCAGGGGTCACTGCCCTTAAGGAGTAAGGCCTCAAATCCCATCTCAATTTCTCAAGGACAGCTGGATTTAAAATGGTATTTGATCAGCAGGAACATCTTAGGAAACTTGCCGGGCGCCAGAGAGTAGGCAAAAGAGCCATGTCCCTACTTGACCTCTTCTCAGCTAGAGATTAGACAATAGTAGCTTTCTTAGCGAAAAAATAAAGTCGAGTGTGTTTCTTGATATACTTCACTACCATTTGACATTGAGGGTTCATTTATGAATAAATGAACTGTGGAATTCCACATAAGGCTGTTTGATCCCAGAGCTCCTTCTGCAGCTCAGGAGGACTGAAACCACCTTGGCAGGTCATCCACAACCATGCAACAAACTATCTTTAGGGAAGGACCCCAACCTTCCCACTCACTGCTTAACATTTCCAAAGTGCTTAAAACGCTGGTGGGCACTTGTTACGGACTCAGTCAATATTAGTGGAATATGGGCCCAAGGAGCCTGTGTTAGAAAAGTACTTATTATTATCATTTTATGAAATATCTATTACACATCCAATATGTATAAGTGACTGTTCTAAGTGCCACGGTGGGTCACAGAGATGAAAAAGACACTATCTTTGCCCTTAAGTTTACAATTCTAATAAAAATTGTTTCACAAAGCTGTTGAATTCATGTCAATTATCAAAACAAAACAAAAATAATCAAGAGGAGAAGCTGAGGGCCCTGCTTCCTGCATTTGTAATTGTGTCTTGGAAGTGGCTGGTTTCTCAATCCCTATGTCTGTCTTTTGGAAGAGGTGGTGAGGAGTCACGAAGTTCCCGTGGGCCAGAGCTTGGGGAGTCTCAGGCAGAACCCTGTCCTTGGAAACAGCAGTGGTGGTGCCTTCTGTTTGTTCTTGTCAACTTCCACTCCCTAGCTGAGTCTTTGCCTCAGTTTACCTCTCTCCAAGATGAGAGCAACTACATTTGTTTCTTCTTAGCTCTTTTCCTCCCTTGTCCTCTGTGATGATGGAACCAATGATATCTATGAATTATGGGGAACTTCCTGAGAACTGATTTCACACTAAATCTTTCTGAGGAATGCAGGAATGAAACAGCTGGCTTTTCAAAATAGCTATTTTGTTTTGAATTAATCTTCACACCAGCTCTTCCCAGGAAAATGATGGAGGAGAGAATGAGGGCAGGATAAAATGCCCAATGGAGAGTAACATAAGATGCCAGATGACCTGGGGAAAGATCAAAGATTTCCACCAGACAGATGAGGGCAGTTCTTTGATCTCTGGGCACCCAAGTCCTCCAGGTCTATGCCTTGGGCAGCCACTATCTCTAACCTAGGGCTAGAGCAAATTCGCTGTGCCTAGGAAGCTGTGGCCTAGATTAAAGGGGACTGCAATATCATCCACATTTTTTTTTCATTCACTCAGTGACTCATTTATTCATTCTATATTCATTCAGTGTTTGTCGAGCACCAATAGGTGCCAGCTGGAAATCTTGCCTCCATTTGCTCCCAGGAAGGGTATATATATGCATCAACCTTTCTATACAGTGAGTTTCATTTCCCAAGTGTGGTTTGGACTAGAAAGTAGATGTTACTCAGAACCTTTTCTGAAAGCTGTATCTTAAGTTCTTTGGGAGGGGTCCACTTCTCCAAAGAAGTCTTATACATCTGTGGCCCAGGTGAGCAGCCATCTACTTGCACATCTTCATGGGCATTCAAAACCAGAAGCAGGTTTGCACAGTCCGTGCTGTCCCCAAGGAAATCGGAGGTGACTGGCTGTTACTAACAAAGACTCTTTGTGTCAATGCGGCTGAGTCACCTGACAGGTCTGAAATGTAACATCCGCCTCTGGGGCCAGAGGAACTGAATCTAAAAGACTAGAAGGATAGGTCAAAATGAAAATAAAATTTAAAGGACTAAAAGAAGAGTTTTGTATTTAGTGATTTTTAAAAAAGGCGGAAGAAAAAGGAATCCCATCTTGATGGTGTTGTATGTGAAAATGAGATTTTGGCTGACTGCAAGTTCACTGTGAACTAAGGGCTGATCTCGCAGCTAGAAACCCAAACAACCTTTGACTGTGTTGGCAGAGTCATATGTGTCTAGAGAAGGAGATAGGATTGTTATAAGGAAGGCCACATCTGAAATATTTAGCCGTAATTCTGGGTCCACATTTTAAGAGACACTTTAATATATCAGAAGGATCCCTTACAAGTTGGTATTAGTGTAGATACAACTCAACATGAGAAATCATTGATATTCGGTCTTTAAAAAACAATTTATGGACACAACATCTTTCTTTAAATATTTGATTGGTCAGATGGAAAAGGGAGCCTGGAAAACTGAAGGTGGAGAAGGGCTTCATCATTCTCAGCTCATCATAGAGACCTTCTGGTGTGGACTTCCACAATGTCCAGCCCTTTCACCTCAAAATGTGATCTGCATCTTCCTCTATCCTTTCATTTGCTCGTGCCACAGAGGACAAATTGTTCCTCCTGCTTTTAGAGTTTGACCTCATCCTCTCTCATCTCCTCTAGGACAAACCCCACCAACTAACCCGCTGATTCTTCCTATGAGCCTGCATGCTAATTGAGGAAGATAATAATTTGGGTACTCATGTGCCAGCTGCATTGAGATTTATCTGCCTTACCTTGATTAATCCTCACACCAACTCAGTGAAATAGGTGATATCCTCTCTTTTCACAGAGACTTGAAGGAGTTCAGTGACATTCCCAAGGTCACGGTTGCCAAGTAGTGAAATTTAGGAGTTAATTTTAGGTCTAGCCACCCCTAATACTCTGAACTTGCATTTGGGCTGTTAAACACTCTCCTCTCGTTCTCAGCCAGATTCCTTTAAAGACATCTCTTTTCATGTGTCTACTTCCTCACCTCTCATTCTCTCCTCAGCCTGTGCTGTCTGCTCTCTGCAGAAACATCTCCCCTAAAGGTCATCGGTGACCTAATAGTTAATCCTGATAGTCTTCCCTCCATTCTCATTCTGCCTACCCTTCTGTAGCATTTGACATTGCTGACCATGCACCTTCTCCCTCCTGTGTCTGGCTGAGCTCACCCACTCCCACCACGTCACCTCTCATCCTCCTAATCTTCATCTCAGGTCCCTCCTTCCACATGTCACTAGTCAGGACTTAGCTGAAAATGGAAACCAGGAATCTGTATGTGAAATTTCCCTGGTATGTGTGAGGGTAAGCTATAGGGTGCAAAGAACTGAGTGTGATGGAGAGCACAGTTCCAATAATCCAAATGTCCTCATCCATGTCAGGTGGAGTTACAAGGGATGGGGAAGAGTTACAGGGCAGAAACAAAAGACCAGGAATGGGGATTGGTACATTCTCAAAAAACAGAGAAAGCTGGTAGGGCAAAAGGGAGGGAATGAGATGGTGAAGTTCAAGGAGAAAGCAGGCCGAGATGCTGAGAAAAGATAACCATGATAGAGAGCAGGTGAATATTGCTGGAATTGCAGATGACAAGGAATTAAGAGTCTATATTGTTAGTGGGCTTATCTACCTAGACTCTGAAACCCTCTACAATCACGACAGGAGGGGGGTTTAACTTCTCTGGCTCATGCCTGAATCCCATGTGAAGCTTCGTCCTCAGCAGCAACAAGATTTTGCATCCCTTGGGTACATCTTCAATTTTCCAGTTTGTCCAGAGCTCAGCATTCTTACTCCAGTTAAGCAGGACCACAGATCTGATGCTGTACTGAGAAGCATAACTCCAGGAGTACCCTTCACATGGAATATCCCTTGGGGGTCCTAACCACACTGATAGCACAGTGCCTAGCAAATGTAAGCACTTATTGAATGGACAGATGAATGAATGAATGAATGAACGAACGAACGAATGAATGAATGAATGAATTTCCTGTGAGCATTATTCCAATTTAGTTCAGCAACATTATTTGAGCACTTCTGTGTGAAGGACTGAGACAGATCAAGATGAGAGAAGGGAGCAGAGAAACAGCTTGATGCCCAGGTGCTAATAGTCTAATTGATTCTAAATCTAGGCAAAACCTTAGAGGGTTCCAGATGTAACCTTAAGTTCTCTCTTCTGGGCTCAGCACTTGCAAATCTCCTTTAGAATCCCAGAAACTCTTTAGCTTGATAAATGACAGGAAGATAGTCTTGATGAGCCCACTCAAGAATATTTTGCCTGTCTTAGGTCCTGGGCCTGGCCCCCAAGAGTCACCAGGTGAATAAAGTTGAAATGCATATGCCTTGGACAGAGCTGCTGCTGAGCCCTCAAAGGAAGGCCCTGGAGGCTGCCTCCAAGAGAGGGCCTATGGATTCTCTTTTCATGTTCTCCAAATTTGGGGGCAGGAGGGGCGTGGTTACTGCTCATCCCTCTTGCTTCATCTCTCATCTCATCTTACTCTGAAAGGAGTTGGAGGATCTCTTCTCACTTTCACTTAGAAACAACCCCTACCCCCAAAACCCTTGGAGTATTTCTTGGAAAACTACTTCTCGGCTGTTTCCATCTGCACCAACAAGAGCTGGAGCATCACAAGAGGCTTCTCCTAATTTCCAGAAGTACAGGAAAAAAGAAGGAGAGCCCCAAATCCCTGCCTGCTGTTCCCACATTAAAACAGTCATTTGCCCCTGACTCTGCTGTTCTGAGCAGGGATGCTTCAGTAGAGCAAGCTGAAGATTCAGCCGACAGAAGCATAGGTCTTGGGAGGCTGCCACCACAGGTGTATCCTCTGAGACTTCCAGAAGAGCTTCCCTCCTTGTTATTTGCCTGGCTGGCCATTATGTTCTTGCTGCAGGCCCTAGCTACATAAGCTATAAAAACCCGAGCAAAACTGGAGCATCCAACGTTGTGAGGTCACTTTTGGCTGGCAGGCCTCCTCTGTCAGCACCCCACTCCTTTCCACCTCAAACATAGGGAAAAAGACAGCCTAGAGGTAAGAAGCCAAAGACAGGTGTTAGGACATTGGTGAGGAGGGGTCTGGTCCACCAGACAACAGGGAGTTCCTTTACACACAGGACAGCTTTGATGTGGGGGGTGGAGCAGTGGAATCCAGAAACTCTCTGACAGAGGTTGAATCCCAGACCTAGAGTCTCAGGACTCCCATTCTGTTTAGACCACTGAGTTAGTCCCCACACAGAGAACCCTGAACAGGACTGGCTATGGTGATAACTGGCAACTTTAGGGACGCATTCGTCTGCAGATATATTGCACAATGTTATAAGAAAATTTGATCCAACAGTTATAGACTGAGAGAGTCAGGGATTTATGGTTCCTTTTGGAGAAAAAAAATCAGAAGATATTGCTAAACTGGGTTCTCATGGCAAACTGCTCTGTGCCAGGTAGATAGAGCACATGCCTTACAGTTCCACAGTCTCCACCACACCCTGCGACATCCCTCACACGGCGGCCAGGTGCTATTGACCTTGCACTTGCACTGCTGTTTTTCTTAGAAATAAAAAAAAGATTTCTCGTATATGCTGTTTACCATTAAAAATGATTTTTTTCCACACTGGATTTCCCAGCTCCCATTGGCATTTGAATTTGCAACCCCTGAACTAAAAACCTGAGTTAGCCAAGAATGTTTCAATTGCAAAAGACAGAAAATAAACCCACCTAATTCAAACAGAAATAAAAAGAGGGTTTGGCTGGCTCATGGGAAAGGTGCAGGATAGCTACAGAAGTAAAGGAAGGACCGTAGGTTTCACAGAAAATGGTCATTCAACCCTGCCAGGACTCTCTCCAGCTCTGCATATCTTTGCACATTGCCTGCATTCTCTTTCAGCAGAGATGCCTTTGTCATGTGGTGAGGATCATGGCCACTAGAAGTCCCAATTTAGAAATCCCAGTTGAGAGCTTCCTTTCTTTACTTCTGAAAATCAATCCCAGGAAAGGATGCTGGTCTCACTTGGGTCATATGTCTTAGAGCTGCAGGATGTTTTCTTTCAAATCCAGCACTTAAGAAGCTGGTCATTTTTCTGAGCAGGTCACAAATATTAGTTTATTTAATCCCTATTTTTTAAAAAGGCCACGAGTTAGGTCCCATTACTCCTGCCATTGCAAATGAAGAGAATGACGTTCCCAAGGCCACATAGCTGTTAATCGGTAGAACTGGAATTTGGAGACAGGTAGTCTAGAGTCCATTTGTACCCCCATGTTAATGTTATGGCTGTACCCCCATGCTATGGCTATACCCCATGCTGTGGTTGTACCCTCAAGCTGTGGCTATACCCTGTGCTGTGATTGTACCCCCGTGTTGTGGCTGTATCCCCAAGCTGTGGTGGTACCCCTATGTTATGGTTTTGCAGGTTTGCTGTATCCCCATGCCGTGGTTTTACCCCATGCTATTATTTTGCAGGTTTGCTGTATAACTCTAGAGGAACAAACCTTGAACTTAGGAGACCTGAATTTAGGAGCATGACCTGCACAGGTGACGTGGGGGGGGACCAGCATGTGCCCCTCTCCTTAGGCTAATCACTGCTGTCAGAGTGGATGGGAGACTGATGGTAGCACATATCTGGTGCTTTTTGGGGGTCAGCACAGTGAGAGACAGCACCTCGTGCCACATTTACTGGGGGGAGGAGTGGTTCCCCAGGCAGATGAGAATGTATGACAATCTCAGGAGCATCCAAGGTCAGTTATGACTACAGCATCTGCTTGTCTTCTTGCCCCCTAAAGATGTCTGAGATCCAAAATGGCCTCTGGGAAGGATAGTTTAGCTAAAGGTCTCTGAAAAAAATTATAGATTTCATCAACTAAACAATATAAGATAAACAGCCACAGCTCAACATTGGTAACACAAAAAAGCTTACTAATAAGAAAAGTCTTTAATTGCTGTCTATGTATATACTCTGAGCCTCTTATAACTCTACCTTTTAGTCAAGAGACCCCCATACAGGTACCTACCTTCATCTGTAAAGTGTGGGGGGTGGGGTTGGGGGAATAAGGCCTCTCTTTTGGGGTTGTTAGGATTTGGTGAGATAAGCAACCATTTAGCATGGCTCATGGCACATGGAAAGCTCTAGAAAATGTTAGCCATTAAAGAGTTAATTTTCACTTTGGCCCTCATAGGCAAGCATCGTTCAGAACCTTCTGTTCTCACTTTTGACCATCTCTTGTGTGTACCTCTTAGAGTGACACAGACTTCATGCAGTTACCTAGATTCTTATGTAGAATCTTACTGCAAAATACGTAAAGGCAAGACGCCTCAAATAAGGTGAGGGCAGGGGCTGGGCGAGCAGTTAGTTAGGCCTCTGTGTTGTTCTCCACACAGAGCTCCTAGGAACAAAGTTTGAAAACCAGATCTACGTCAATCCAGCAGCACCACGTATATCCACTCTGCTTGCACTCCACAAATGTATTATCTATTTCATTATCCACCCCAAAAGTTAGTGTCCTAAATCAACAACCATTTTATTTGCTCATGATTTTATGGGTCAGCTATTTGAGCTGAGCTCCTGGGGCTACTTATGCAGTTACTGGCTCAAATGGGACTGGTTAGCAGTCTAAGATGGCTTCACACTTCTGGTAGTCGGTGCTGGCTACTGGCTGGGCTACTTCCTATGTGTGGTCTCTCATCCTAGGAGAGCTGCTCTGAGGCTCTTCATATGTAGCCCTGAGCTCTAAGAGGGCAAGAACAGAAGAAGCTGAAAGACCTCCTGAGGTGTGAGTGAGGCAGTTGCATAACTTCACTTTTGCCAGATTTTCCTGGTCAAAGTAAGTCACAAGACCAGCTGAAATTGAAATTCAAGCAATGGAGAGAGAGACTTTTGATGGGAGGAATGTCAAAGTCACATTGAAAAAAAAGGTATTTATACAGGAATGAGAGGAATTGAAGACTATTTTTTTTTTGTAATCTACCACTTCTCCTTATTTTCTATAACTTTTTCTCAATAAACTTAGCCTGTGTCTGGAATACAAAGATGACTACTGGTAGTGTGTGCGGGATGTGGCATATCCTGTTAGTTTCCTACTTATTATTCATTCTCCATTTCTTTCTTATTTAAAACCTCGATTCTGTTTTTCAGGGTGGCAATGTGTCCAGTTACAAATATTCACCTTCCCAGATGCCCTAATAGCTAGGGTGACCATGTGAATAACTAGAAGTCTCTTGGGCAGGGCTTCCAGGAGAACTGTTGTTTTCTGGATAAAAAGGAACCAGCTCCATGCCACTTGCCTTTTGCCTTTTCCCCTTCTCTCTTCTTGTCTGATTCCTGCCTGGATCACATATACAACTCTTAGGGGTAGAGCAGCCTCTTTGAAATCATGAGGATGTTGCAAAGGATGCTAGAATAGAAACACAGAAGAAGCCTGCTCTCCAGTGGCACCACTGCACCTCTGTTCTAGTCCTGGACTCCCTACCTTTGAGCTTCTTGTTTTCCGAGAAAAATAAGTTTTACTTGGTTAAGTCACAGTTGGAGCTGTGGTTTCTGATATTGAAACAGGGAATGACAAGGAGATGAGACTGAGAAGGAGGGCAGAAGGCTGATGGTGAAGGGCCATGATTACTGGGAAGACACCGTAGCTGCTATGAAAACTGCCTTTGTTATGCATAGGGGTGTTTGTGTGTATTTGGATGTGCACAAGTCTGGATATAAGTGTATTTGGGTGTGGAGATGAATGTGTGCATATAAAGAAATGCTATAGTTGTTGCAAAATTTATAATCAAATTGAAGTCCAGATTTTGAAAAGCTAAAATAATAAGCTGAAAATGAGAAGATAAGTTTAATGGTGATAACTATAAACCCTTGTATTTAGATTTTTTTTTTAAGATGTCAGCATGCGAGAGCTTAGTTTCACAGTCTGGGGATTTAAGTTGACTGCAAAGGCTTAGAATGAGTTCACAGAAGGAAACTCTGGCTCACCTCTCCAACTATAATGATTACCTAGGACCCAGAACACAGAAGGCAGATGTCTCTCAGCCTCTGCATGTCAAAGCACTGGGAACCTGCATCAGTCCATCCCAGGGCTGGTGAATGGAGCTCAGCGAGAGGAAGACCAGGATGCCATCCAGAAATCAAGGATTCTGCAATAATGGATCCATCCAAAGAAAATGAATTGCTTTGTGCCATAGTGTTGTCCTATCATGAGGTATCAGAGGTCACACCTTTGAAGATTTCTAAATTAGGGAAGAAGTTGAACGAGATAACCTGTAAGACCCCATCTATCTCTTAGATTCTGCATATAAAAAAGTTCTGAACTCCCAAATCTGGGATCGCGTAATACCTTTTTGGGGCCAAAGAAGGCAGGGGAAGAGAAGAGAAAAAAAGGAAAGAAAGAAGGTGAGTGTTGAATCATGGGAGAAGCTTGGCCAGGTGAGAAGCCCTAGTCTTGGAGAGCTAGGTCTTCTGAATATACTCCAGTTTGAGAAATGGGTCTTCATTAGGGTAGCTCTGGTCCAAGGGATGGTGCCATATGACTCATGACATGGACATACAACTTTTGTTTTATCCCAGGACAATGCAAATGAGAACAGACATCCCAGACCTGTGTCTGAAATGTTAGAATGCTCTCAATGTCGCAGAATTCAACCACTGATGTCATCTGGCTGTTTACATAATGCTCTTCCTTTCCAAATGGGTTTCTTTAATTTTTCTCAGAAGAAAAAGTTGCTGAAGATATAGCATTTAGTCTCTGGCTCAGCCAGAACCCAGCTGCTCCTCCCCCTGGTTGTGCTGCCCCAGCTCTGCAAAAGTACAGATGATTTTCTGGATGGTCTGGGAGTCTTGGGTACTTCCCCCTCAGCCCTGACGGCTTCTCGAAGTAGTTAAAAATTCTGGTTTTATAATGAGAACCACAAAACTGGAAGCTTTCCTGAAAGAACAGCTCAAAACTTGAGGAATAAATCTCGGCATTTGGAAATAAACACCTGGGATGTTTTCTGGGATGACTCAGGCTTCACCAGCCACGCCAAGAAATTACATGGGTAATCATCAAGCCTGA
Source organism: Eidolon dupreanum (assembly GCA_028627145.1). Taxonomy (NCBI): domain Eukaryota; kingdom Metazoa; phylum Chordata; class Mammalia; order Chiroptera; family Pteropodidae; genus Eidolon; species Eidolon dupreanum. The sequence goes on along the minus strand of CM053509.1, from coordinate 34,452,693 downwards.
GAACTTCCAGAGAATGCCCAAGGCAGACGTTGAAGTAGATAACTCATCTCTGAGAACATGTCTTTCAGCTCAAAAATTGCAAAAGTCTTTGCAACTCTGGTTCTGAGGAGCTGCTGTTTCCCTGTGCTGAACCCAAGAAAGGCAAGTCGCACATGTGAAGCATGGCCCGCTCTTTCCACAGGCAGCCCGCCCAGGCGGGACTAGCCCCATCAGAGACTTTCAAGTACACTTTCACATCAAGGTTTTCAGGTTCTCCTTGAGTGACATGCCCCCCAAATCCAGCAGATCCGTCACTCATGTGCACAAGGGCCTAGAATAGCTGGGCAGGATGTGAAATACAAAGCCATGATGATCTCAAGAGCCACTCCCCTGGAGAAAGGTGCTGACGTGGTTGTACTCTCTGAAAAACATTTAGACAAAAGGAAGCATCTCTAATTTATATACAAACCAGCACCAGCTCTGGAAACCAGGGGAGCCCTCCCCCCAGGCTCAGAGTGCCCTCAGTTATCTCTGTTTTGCTGTTGCACAGAAATAGGTCTAAAAATTTCAGGTCATCAGTTATCAAACTCGAGCTTCCCATTTCCTCACTCAGCAAGTGGTAAGACTTGGGCATCTGGCCTGAACCTGGAACTGTGGAACACTCTGGGCCTGGGGCCTGGAGCTAGCTCAGAGGTCAGGGCTCAGGTGTTGGGGCTTCTTCATGAGACCCACATTCCTTTCTCTCGATACTCCTTCCCTTCTTCACTCTTCTCCTCACGAACCTCAAATTACTAGAATCACAGACCTTAAGGAACTTAAAGATTATGTTAGTTCAAACACCCAACTTTACAGGAAAGGCCCAGAGATGAGGAGTAGAGACGCTGACTTTTGAAGGACTTTCAACTAGTTAATAAATGAGTCGCTCATTAGCCAGCTCATGCCATTAACTTTTTCAGGGCATGACCCTCTTCCCCACTTCTCTCTTTCCCAAACAGGGTGTGGTAGCCAACCTTCAAGGTGGCTTCTAAGATCTCTGCCTCCTGGTATTCACACCTGTGCATAGCTCCTCTCTCATTGTACCAAGGTTGGTCTCTATAACCAGTAGAATAGCAGACATGATGGTATGTCACTCTTGAGATTAGGTTATAAAAAATGTGGCTTCTACTTTGGACTTTCTCTCTCTTCCTCTCTCTCTTTCTCTTGGTTCATCTGCTCTGGGGGAAGCCAGCTGCCACATTATAAAAACACTCAGATTGGCTATGAGAGGTTCACATTGTGAGGAACTGAAGTCTCTGGCCAACAACTAGTGAGGAAATAAGACTTGTTAACAATTACTGTTGATTAAGCTTGCAAGCAGCTCCTTCACCAGTTGAGCCTTCATATGACTGTAACCCCTGACAACAGGTTAACTTCAATCTCATGAGAGACCATGAGTCAGAACTGTCATCTGAGCCATTCCTGGATTCTTAACTCACAGGAACTGTTAAACAAAAAATGTTTGTTGTTTTATGCTGCTAAATTTAATAGGCATTTGTTATTATTATAAAAAAAAAACAAACAAACAAAAAACAAAAATAAAAACAAAAAAAACTGGTGTCTTTTTCTTTGGAAAAAAATAAAAAGATAAAGAGATGAAGACAAATCCCAGTTTACCAGTCAACAAGGCCTTGTCCTATACCACTTGAAGAGATGAAACTATAGCTAATCAGGAAAAATGAAGCTTCCCTGGAGGCGTGGGGCAAGTGCCTCATGGGCACAGAACCGAGTGTCTTTCCAGGCCTAAATGAAAGAATTCCAGTTAGTGGGTTGCTAGAATGCACCAGCTCTCCTTATAGAAGTTGTGAGCACGAGGCTCATGCAAATGCAAATAACATGAATAATGATGTATAAACCTTACAAAGTTTTAGAAATGGAGTTCCTCGTTGGTGGCTTTTCTGTAACTTAAGGGTACTCCCATGATTCTGGCTTCTGGTTGGGTTGGAGTTTCCATGTGATATTTTCAGAAGCTGCAGCCAAGATAGAGCCTACCCTCACTCACTCCGATGAGACCAGCCCAAGCCTATCTGCTATACACACCCCTCCAAGAGAAGAAGCTCTTTGAAAGGTGCCTGAGCAAAAAGCATCTTACAAATGCATACATTTAACTGAATATGGTCACAAGTGAGCTTTCTGACAGACTTACTCATTGTAAGGTCCAAAACTGTAGGGTCCTTAAGCGATAGGCTCTGTTCTATGCACCCAAAGCTCTGTCTTGTTTTCTCTCCAGAAAACCTATAGTTGGAAGCATAACATGCTTTCCAGTGCCCAGCATTTGTCTCCTAAAATATAGCTAAACTAGGTTAATGCTCCCCCCCCCCCCACCTCTTTTTTTGTCCTTGAAGTGTAGATTCAGAGCCTCTGGGAAACTTTCTAGCTTCTTATTTTAAAGATCCAACAAGAATATAGCTATTATCTTCCTTTGGGGATAAATTTCAGTTGAACACCCTCGAAGCAGACAAGCCAGCAAGGTGAGCCTGACTGGCTCTCCCAGGTCAGTTAGAGACAGTGAGAGCTGGCTGGTGCTCACTCTGCGACGTCATGGTGTCTTACTATACAAAATAATGCCAAGTTCGTTTGGCTGGGGGAAGGCTGCAGGCACTTTCAGGACCTATTGTATGTAAGCCAACAACCTCATCTCTCCAGCTGTCCCTTCTCTCCTAAAGGAGACCAGGAAGTAGAAAAAAATAAAGTTGGAGTCAGAAGTTAGTTTCCACCCACAGGAACAATGGGTGTAATTGTGCTTCTCACATAGCAGCAACTGTTCTCAAGGAGCATTAAATAAAATTATGCACATGCTGTTACCATCATGAGAACCTCACCATGGGAACTTCCGGATGTGGTCTTTTGGAATCTATGGGATCTGGGAAGACCATTCCGGTAAAAGACAGATTCTATAGAAAACTCAGGTAGTGGCCAATTCTTAGGTGACTTCTCCAAGTGAGAGAAAATGCAAATATGTGCTTTAAGAGTTTCCTCAAAATCAATGAAAATCTTTCTTAATGCAAAAGATACACTTTCCCCTTAATATGAAGGTGGTCCTGGTCTTGCTTTTGGAAAGCTTCCAGAAACAGAAGCTAAACTGTTACCAAAGTCAGAGGAAAGAAAGAGACCCTTAGAGCCGGGATATTTTTACTTTACATGGTTTCCTGCCCTTGCTTTGATCTTTACTCAAGCCAAACTCTGCCAAGTCTTCAGTTAGGGTGTCCTGTGTATGTTTTGTGATTCCGAGACTTCTCAAAACTAAGATTGAGGTCGAGAATCGCAGAAGCAGTGTGGCATGCTAATAAGAACATGTAACTTGAGTGCTGCTTCAGGCGCTTGCTAGCTGCTAAACTCAAAGAAATTCCTTAGCTTCTCTCAGCCTCTTTCATCTGCTTTGCAATGGCATTAATACATACTTTATATTTTGTGTGTGAGAGAGACGTTAATGAGATGATGTATATGAATGAGGCTTGAAACTAAAAAATAATTTCTGGGATCAATTTAATTGTGTCTGATCTACCACGTTAATACGCCAATGACCCAGGATCAGTAGAGGAGGTCTTGCCATGTGCCATATACCATGTGAGACCTCGTCCTGGGCCTACCTGAGAGCCTTGCTCTACCAGATGATGAGAAATCTTGGGTGGGCAGACTTGTTTGTCCTGGGGCCTCACCAAGACAGGAGAGTGATATTGTTGGAAGATCTTTGTTTTAGTCCCTCTTTATTCTGTCCATCTAATATTGCTTTCTCTCTCCAAATGTGGTGTTACAGGTCCAAGTCCGTGTTCTATTTCTCACAATCTGTTACATTTAAAGATCAAAAGACCAGTTTTCAAGAACTGGTCCAACTCACACTCATCTTCCAATGACTCTCAAACCTCTGTCTCTAGCCCTGACCCCAATCCCAAGTGCCTACTGGTAATTACTGGCTAGATGTCTACCCTACCTTAAATTCAATTTTTTAAAAAGGACACCTTCCTCTTAAAATAGTACCAACTCCCAACTATGGTAAGCTAGTAAATAAGGCATCCAGTTTTTATTTCTTTATGTTGTTATTTACTTTCTTACATTTCCTATTCTGACCTGTTACCAAAACCTTGTACATCTCCCTTCAAAATGGCTCTTGAAATCCCCTAATTTTTAGGTATTTTCGTGCTATCCTGCTTCAAGTCTCCTTTCTCTGACATCTGGATTCATGTTCTTAATTCTCATCATCTCTTTACCTCCAACTCTCTATCTCCCATTTATTTGAATACAGCTTGATCTTTGTAACAGTCACGCTAGGCTAGGCTGCAATAACAAATGGCTCCAAAATCTCAGTGGCTTAACATAACCAAGGTTTACTTCTTACTTACATTATATATCTATGGTGGACTTGCTCTGACTCTGCTCCAAGTTGTTTTCATTCTGGGACCCAAGCTGATGGAGCATTCCCTATTTAAGACAGTGCTGTTCTCAATACAAAAGGAAGAGAGAGCATGCTGGACCATGCTACAGTTATAAAAGCTTTTGCCTAGGAATGACATACATTCCTTTTACTCACATTTTATTGACAAAAGTCACAGGTCATCTGGGTAGGGGTGTATAATCCTTCCATAGGGAGGGGAAACCAATAATTGTGAGTACTACTACAATCTGCCACAGTACTTATTTCTGTATTTCATCTTTCCTCTTCTCTCCCATGACTCAAACACCATGTATTGAAACCCTCACCATCTCATTGTCTTATGAAGCCTACTCTCTCTACTTCAGAGTGATTTCTCTTTTGTATCACTTTTAGTTGACTTTATAATCAATAGCCCCCACTACAAGATTAATTTTGGGTGTTTGCCCATAGGTCTTAAGGTGGTCTTGTGATCCACTACTCCTGGCCACAGCTGACTGGACATTCAGGGATGGCAAGTGACCCAGGATGGCCAAAGTAGAAGCTCACAGTTGTCTAGGAGCTAGACCAAGCAAATATAAAAAGAACTACCAAACAACTACCAAACACAGAAAAAGTATACCACTTGGGGTGGTCGTTAGGTTTGAAAGGATGCCTCAAGGCAGAGTCAGAGCAGATGGATGCCGTCTGTAAGCTGAGGTTAGGAGAAAGATAGAGAAGGCTCACCAGCCCTCAGAGCCATCTCAAGTCCAGTGCTCACCACATAGACTCTTACAATAAATCCCTATTTTCTTGAGACAATTTGAGGGGTCTCTGTCTTTACTACCAATAAAGCCACTTTGAGTTTAGAGAAACATCAGTTGCCAACTTGTTTCACGTGAATTTAGTTGGATCTTCCAATTCAGACTTTAGACCCTTAGAAAGCAAGGTGCGTGTTTATGTTCTCCATGGGCCTGGCACACTATAGACCTCCATAAATATTCTGCAAATGGTTTACCGTCGGTTACCACATACATTTACTTGCCTCATTGTCATCATTATCCTGTTTGAAGCTAACTTTTGATAATTAACCCAAAGTATTATTTTGAGGCAAATGAAAAAGGAAATACAAATTTCCTTACCCAGGAAACAGTCTTTACGCTTACTTAGCACAAACTTTTGGGACCTTCGTAATCGATGTGCTGTGGATCATCGGCACGGAGTGGACTTTGTGGAACTGCTGTGGCCCAGTCTCCAAGCCTCTCATTCAGGGCCCTCAGGGTACATGGCTAGGTTTCAGATTCAGTCTCTTAAAAATGGGGTTAACACCTGGTTATGGTGGGGGGAAAATAGTAAAAATGAAGAACAATTGTCAGAACCAGAAGTGACACAGGTGCTTAGTAGCAACAAGTCCTCACTTTGCTTAAAAAATGCCCCATGTGCTCAAAGCAGCCTCAGCCTAGACTGTCATATGAGTGAGATAGGTAAAGTGAGCAGATGAGAGGGGCAGCTAGTGGCCTCTCGGCCCTCTGGCCTATTTCTGCAGGGCCTTTGGATGTCCTTTGTCCCTCTTCCCCCATTTTTTCTGCCTTCTAATCCACAAAGTGGAAAGTAAAGTTAGGGGGACAGGGGCAGGAGAGACCACATACAGTTTTTTCCACGTATATGTTTGTGCATTCAATAGAGAAAGGCTTTAGTCAGAGTCTGAAAAGACTGTGGACCACTTTTCTCACCCATCTAGACATTGATTTTATGCCAAGAAAAGGGGAAAAAAATAGATAGATAGATTAGATAGAGGATAGATAGATAGATAGATAGATAGATAGATAGATAGATAGATGATAGAGATATTCACAGACAGACCCTGCCAGCTAGCATCAGCCATCCTTGGGAAGCACCCTTGTTTAGCATGCTTCCTGGGCAGTGAGCAAAAAAAGGCTTTTCTGAAGGATTCGATCTCACTGGATATGCTAGTGGTTGTCTGCCTGTAAGTGGAGAGAGGATTTCCTGAGACTCTCTGTTAAGAGGAACGACCGACGGAGATTGAAGCTACTCTCGATGTCTTCACACCCCGATGTGAGGCAGCAGGGAAGTCGTCTGAGACCAGTGACTGTCCCCAAACTTCCTCATTAGTTGGCATTAGGGACTTTGTATTAGTTTGCTTGAGCTGTCCTAACAAAGATCCCCATACTGTGTGGCTTAATCAACAGAAATTTTTGTCTCAAAATTCTGGAAGGTAGGAGTCTGAAATAAAGGCATCAGCAGGGTTGGTTCCTTCTGAGAGCCGTGAGGGAGAATCTGTCCCGCGCCTCTCTCCTAGTTTCTGGTGGATGCCTGGCAATCTTTGGCATTCCTTGGCATGTAGAACCATCACTTCATCTTTGTCTTCACGTTCACATGGTCTTCTCCCAGTGTGCTTGTCTATCTCCAAATTTCCCCTTTTTACAAGGACACAAGGCAAACTGGAATAGGACCTACCCTAAGGACCTCATTTTAACTTGACCTCTGTAAAGATTTTACCTCCAAATAGGGTGACATTCTGAGATACTGAGGTTTAGGACTTCAACATTTTTTGTGAGGGCCGGGGTGGTTGGGGGAGGGACACAATTTAACTTACATCAGGCCTCACCTCATCTGACTCAATACGAGGAGGTCTACATTCATCCCAACAGACAGATTTAAGCCTGCCAGCTTGAAAAGCCCAGTGCAGGGGGTTTCCATTAAAGCATCTCCAATCTTTTTGTGGTTTCTCCAGAATGGCACATGTTCTCAGCTTCACCTGATTATTCTAAGTCTTCAGACCTCCTTGGGAAGGGCAAGAAGGAGCATGGAAGACTGGCTGGCTTCCTGGACTTTGTGTGACTTTGCAGCAGGACTCTTTCGAGGCAGACACTAAGGGAAGTAGCAGGAACTCAAGAACCTTCGGGCTGTGAGCATGTTGTTCATGGAGGCAGAAGCACTGAGGTCAGGCCTGGCTCTGGTGTGGGAGTCGGAAAAGAGAGGAGGTGCGGGGAGCAAGGGGTGGAAAAGGGGATCAGGGAGGAGACATAGGGGGCTAGGAAAAGAGATATTATTATTACATTTTCTATAAAATAGGTAATTTGTGGGTAGTGCAGATAAATGATCTTTTCATTAGGCTGAGAGGAAATTGTGTGTAATAGTTGGGATTGTATTTGGCTTTGGGTAACAGAAAATCCCAAAATAATAGAGATTTTATAAAGACTGACATTTATTTTTCCCTTACATAGAAGAAGTCTGGAGACAGGCTATCCAGGGCTGGAATGGCAGTCCTGTGGTCATCAGTAAACCAGGCTCTACTTCATACACTGCTCCCCAGCCTTAGCATGTCTCCTCGTGGTCCCTGATGGCTGCTCAGCCTCCACCTGTCAAGTCCAGATACCAGGTATCTGGAAAAAGAGGCTTCTCAGAGACCCCATATGCTACTTATGTCTACATATTATTGGAAGAACTCAGTAAGGCGACCATATAAACTTTTCTCTGGGTACTGTGTACCTAGCAAAAACCAAGGATTTGTTATTAAGAAGAAGGAATGTTGGAGAGCAAAGAGTGGTCTTCACCACCATACTAAACATGAAGGGAAGACAGTTACTGTCTAAATTCTTAAACTCTTCCTCGAGAAGAAAATGTTTCTGAAGCATAAATCTTTTGTGTCCTGGAGGATTTCCCCTTCCAACCTTGTATTTCACCTTGTATTTGAATGGTTGAATGGTTCCTCAGGTCTCAGCTTCAACTTCAGCTCCTCGACGAGCCCTCCCAGGTCCCTGTCCTCTGCTCCCAGTGACCTCGTGCTTACCCATGGAAGCTCTTTGCTCCCTGATCATTACTGAATTATCTGAAGTTATTTTTGTAAAGACCGCCTTCCCTGCCAACTAGGCTATAAGCTCCATGACAGCGGGAAACTTACCTCACTCACTGTTATCTCTGTGGTTGATGTAGGAGAGGAAAAACTTCCTTCTACCCTTTTAGGTTCTGTGACTGGACCTGAGAAACCAATGGACATAAAACATATTAACAGGAGAAAAGTATATAAATTTTATTTAATATTTTTACATGTACATGAGAGTCTTCAAAAGGAAAATGAATACCTGAAGAAGCCATTAGGCTCAAAATCTTATATACATTTTTTTTAAAAAAGAGCAATACAGTGTGGAAAGGTGACGAGACAAAAGGGCTTAGGCTAGGAGCAGTAAATTCTGGGTCAGTGACTCTGAAATACATGGGGGAAAATTAATGAAAGATAAGTGTCATTTTATTTATTGTTTATTATTTATTTATTATTATTAATATATTTATTTAGGTGAGGCAAACCCTTGGTTGATCTCACAGATTCCAAGGACCTTGTCAACTTACAATCTATTTTTTATTTTATTTTATTACGTCTACAGTACCTGGTCTTCCTAGGTGGTCTCCCATCCAAGTACTAACCAGGCCCGATCCTGCTTAGTTTCTGAAATCAGACGAGATCAAGCTTGCTCAAGGTGTCATGGCCATAGATGATATGTTATTTTAGTAGGTTTGTTTGCACAGGTCCATTTTGATGTCTTCTCCAAGTTTCTGGTGATAAGAATATCCTTCTCTTCCTGGTGCAGGAAGGACATCTTTCTCAGGGGAAATTTAATATCTGCTTTTAGGTAGAAACAGGGAGATCACAGAGACTTCATACATCTGCTGTTTCTCAACTGCTTTCAGCTGAAAATAATCAATATGCCAAAGTGACATAAATTTGGGGTGGCATGTTCTAAATCCATTCGTAAACCCTCAATAAATATTTAACTGACTGATTTTGAGTGATTAGAATACTAGAGAGGTCCCAGCTTTAAGGCTATTTCCAATGAGACTTCTCTGTAACTGACTAGCCTGGATGAGACCAGGGCAAAACCTTTTCTCCTGTGCTGTATACCTGCCAGGATCTGAGCAGCCTGAGCATCCATGTTGGTGGTCTGAGAGGGACGTGGGTTGGGGCTGTCAGAACAGGTTCTCAGAGGACTCCCACAGCAAACTCCACTTTACAAAACCAGCAAAAGCCAGAAGCACGCCCAGGAGGCAGGGGAACGAAAATTGCAGCAGTGTGGGTGAGTTTTAGATCTGAAAATGCAACTGGCTGCCCAATTTTGGGGAAGAAAAGTAGGTCACTGTCCTCCCTCAGTCTGAGGACATCCCCAGGCCCTAAAGGGGAAGGAAGAGTTGTGTGATCTCTGGCATCACAGGCTGTGGGTAAATTTGGTCACACTCAACTTTATGAGAACTACCTGCCCCACACCTCCTCAATTTCAAGACTCCATAAAAAATTAGGAAAAGATTAGTTCAAGCTGTTCAGCCTTTAGGTCTTGGATAGAAACATCTCTCTAAAGCAAGTTTTTTAAGCAAAAGTCCATTTGAGCACCACCCAAGCAAAAAAGCAGGACCCATAATCCAGAATGGCTCACAAACCCTCTATTTTAAACTTGTCCAATTAAAGAAGGAGCATTCTTTTCTCTGGCATGGGATTACAGGGTTTTAATGGAGGGGGCAAGAAAGAGAGAGAACTTGTGGGAGGCCTTGGGGGACACACTGCCATGAGGCACGGGAGGTCTGTGGGTGGGGTTTCCTCCAACTTCCTCAGCCCTGGGAGAAATGAGAACAAGATTGAGAAATGAGGACTCATGTCTAATTTGTCAGACAAAAAAAAAAAAATCACCTCCCACATCCTGTCCTTCCACATTCACCATTACGTTTATTCATAACGAGCAGGCATACTCTAACCACTTCTCCATCTAACTGAGTAGCTGAAAGTGACATGCACTCTGGTTGTGATTTGGGGCTTTTTCTGGGGCAGGGCTGAGATGATTAGGTGCTGGGGTTATCTCCTCCTGGTTTGCATGAGCTGATTATTAAATATTTAAGATTTTTGTAAGTCAATTGTTAAACCATTCGTAACTTGAAATCTGCCATGGAGGTATTATTTACACTATGGAATTAGGCAAATCTTACAAATTAGGGTTTTTCTCCTTTTTCCAGAGAGCCACTTTGCCAGCAAACAATACATTACTTATGCAGGAGGAACTCTGAGAGGATTGGAGATGGCCGGAGAGATAGGGTATTTGGAACTTTCCCCAGCATCTTCGTCATGTCTTTCTTTTCTACTCTTCATACATTTCCTCGGGGTCATTGTTTTCTCTGTAGAAGCACCAATGGATTCCACTCCTCCTCCATCAGAGAACGTGAAGAAGTTTACTTTCGTCACCCCAGTGCTAAAGGACTCCACCATCACAACCTCCAAGAGCAGGGGGCCCATTTTCTTGCAGAAAAGAGAAGGAAAAATTGAGGACAATTTGGCGACAAATCAAAGTAGACACGGGGAGCCTGAGAATCAAGGGTTGGCTTCCTTCAAATCCCCTCATAACATTGGCAATCCACGCTTGCCAATTAAGGCCACAGGTGATATTTCTTATGTAAGTGGATCCCTCTGCTTTAGATTCGTTTTCAGAGGTCACCAAAGGTTGAAAAGAAACAAATTATTTTCACGAAAAGGATAATAAAGGAGACCAGGACTGGTACAGAGAAAGATTTTTCAACTTTACTGTTGCTGGCCAACTTGGGAACGAGGCATTTGCAGAAACAGATCTGCGGGACTGTAGACTCCGGAGGTCTGCAAAGGGGGCCAAAAACCAGCCTTTTGAACAGCCCCTTCTACTCCATCATTCTGCTGCTAGTGGCCTGAGGTCTGCACTTTGAGAAACTGGTTTGAAGAGGCTTCTCAGGAGGCACTTCGTAGATGGTGAATTGACCCCTGAGTAGGACCCTGCTCAGTGCCCAAGCCCTGACTTAACACAGCTGCTGCTCTTCGATATTCATCCACTGGGACATGTGGGCTCAGCAATGTGCTGGGAGGTATGGGAATGGCATAGAAACATAATAGAGCATTCCATTTCTCACCATTGTCAGTAAGAAACAGGGTGGAGCCTGGGAGAGGTAGTTCTGAGGCTCTGAGAAGAGCAGCTGGGTAGCCACTGCAGGGCCAACAACCTCTAAGAAAAATAGGAACAGCCCCAGGTCTCAGCTTCCACCAAGCCCTGCCACCATTTGCCCTCTAGCCCTGGGAGAGCCAGAAAGGAGAACAGGAGAAGTCCTGGGTGGTGGCCTCCATCTCTGGGAGACCAGCCCTCCAAGTTCCTCTCTACCCAGATCAGCCACCCCACCTGCAGCCAGAATGCCCCAGGACCATGCCCAGTGCAGGGGCAGCCTCCCCGTCCAGGCTCCTCCTCTGGGAATCTAGGAGGACAGTGAACTTTTGTTTCTTAGCACAAATGCAAGCAAGCCCTTTCCCCACAGGCTCAGAGAACCCTCTGAGAACTACTGAAAGCCATGAGAAGTCAGTTTTTCTTGTTGGAAGTACCTCTCAAGAATTTAGATTTCTAAAGACTGGCAAACTCGTCTCAAGAACTCAAATCTACTTGCAAAAATGAGGTGGACAGGGAATGTGGCATCCCACAAATGGGCTCACTCTGGAGAGAGGCACTGGTCCATAGTGGTCCCCTCTCTACCACACCTGTACACCACCTCCAGGAAGACATCCCATTCTCCATTTAGATAGCCCAGCACTGTCAGAGGGTGTCCTGGTAATGGAGAGAAAGAAAAGATGCTAAACTTCGCCTCTGCCAATTGTACACTGTGTTGTCAGAGGAGAATTCTACTGCAGCCCTTCCTTGGCTGTGCTCTTTATATTTCCAGGCCATTTCCTGTTTCCATTTCTAGGTCATAAGCCAGGCTTACGGTTGGTGTGATTCACTCAGGAGTCTCCACTATTATTTCCTCTCAGAGACCATCGATGCCCCTTAGGAAGAGATAAGAGGGTGCAACTTGGAAGGACAAGGTCTTGGTTCATTCTTAGGAAAACACACAAATTATCCTAGGCTTTATGAGATGCTGCATGACTCTGCCGAGAAGCTTGGCATGCCTGCAAAGTCTGGGACTTACTTGTTTTGCATTCTCTGCTGTGCTGATGACCAGGTCCTCAGTTCTCTGGAGGGATTGGACAAGTATATTTTTTTGAAGATTTTTGCTAAGACTTCGTTGGAAACTTTGCTTTGCCAAGGGACCAGGTCTATCAGAAAACCATCAGGCAACAGCTTGTAGTCCCTGAAGAAGGTGTAAACAAGAAGCCATTCGAAAGCATCATCTTCTAGAAACTAAATTTCAAAATAAGGAGGAAACCACAGCTCAGACATGAGACGATCTTCGTCAGCCTGGGTTCACTTGAAGACAGAAAAGAATAGGCTTTGCACAATTCTATAACCTTCCCTTTATGATTTCTAAGCAGCTTACTCATCCTGACTTCTGCCACTCATTTTGAAAGGATTAATCCAGGGGAACACTGAGTACTAAAGACAAGGCACCAAATAATTTGGTCAAGGTCAATGTGCCAAGTCAGCATCAGGCTGCTATTTTTGTCTCCCAATTCCATTCTCTGAGTTTTCTGTCTGTGAAAATGTATCATAAGCTGAAACACACCTGAGATGGCACAGAAAATGCAGAGCTCCAATCTTTCCCCTTGCCCTTGAAAGAGCCATGCATTCAAGACGATACTGAGGCTGGGGCCTGGGGCAGGGTTCTTGCAAGGCTCATCCATGCTGTAGACACATGCACAGCAGGGAGGGGAAGGGGGAGTGGGGAGAATAGGCAGGGAAAGTTCCAGAATAGGCCTGAGCTTAGAAAACTCAGGTCAGCCTAGGAAATTGGACTGTTGCCCTGAAAGCAGTCTGGAATTCAGAGTCTGGCTCTCTAGAGGCTCTCCACGTCCTGACCACAGTGAGATTATTTTCAAAGAGAGAGAGGTACTCTGAGTCTAGTTATGCAGAAAAGCAACAATGCCATAGACAGATCTACAGAAAACAGAACCCCAAAATGTCATCCTCTTAATTATAGAGGATCTAAGGAAATAGGAATTCTTATACCCTGATGATGGGAATGTGAACTGAAAAAATTTGGTTGATTGAAAACTTAGTAATGTACATTGAAGGCAGAGACAATGCTCTGTGTTCACCGAGTTCTGTTTTCCTCCAGGACACACAGGAAGACTACATTTCCCAGCCTCCCTTGCAGTTAGGAGTGGTAATGTGAATGAGTTCTGGACAATTGAAAAGTGAGCAGAGGAAGTGATGTGAGTTATTTCTAAGCCTGGCCCTAAAACCACCTGTGCAATTCTCCGTTTTCTCTCTCTTCTCCGCTTGCTCTCTCTCCCTTTGCCTTTCAACTGAAATCAAAGGGTCCAGTGGAGAAATCCAAGGTCCTGGCAAATAGGGAGCCAACAAATTCTGGTTCCAGATGATTGAGCAGAGCAGCCTCCACCCCAACCAGATGACCTACTGTAACGTAAGAGAGAAATGAATCTTTATTTTGTTAAGTCACTGAGATTTGGGAGTTTTCATTGCAACATTTAGCCTATCCTGACTGATGTAGCACCAAAATCCTTCAAAAAGGCCATAAGCTTTGACCTAGCAAGTATATTCTTTGAGACAAATCCTAAGAAAATAATAAAGAACAATATTGCTTATAATAGCAAAAAAAAAAAAAAAAGTGAACATTAATCTCCAATAATAGAAGTTCCTTTAAATAAATAATTGAGATTTGAAAACAAATATTAGACACTTAATATTATTGAAATATATTTATTGACATGAAAAACCTTCATGATATAGTGTTATATGAAAAAGAACAAGTAACAAAACAACATGGAAAGTATGACCCCCAAAACCATTTATACATATATATATGCATAGAAAAAAGTCTGGAAATATACCAAAATAATAGTGATTTTTTTTTCTGGTAATAGGATTACAAGTGCTTTTTTAAAACTGTCTCTTTTCTGTAGTTTAATGCTTTATCTACAATAAACATATATTTCTTGAGTTAAAAAATTTTTTTTTTTAAGTAACCTGCTGGAAATGGATGGATCTCCTTTGAACTTGAAGGCTGGCCTTGCTCTCTCTATGTATAAATGTATTGTGCTCAAGGAAACTCAGGTCCCTTGGATGCTTGACTGGTCAGGACCTAAAACTCCACCATTCATAAGGTTAAACATCTATTTGGTCTTCACCGCGAGGAGTAGCTCTCAAGCCCTTCACATAGCTTCAAGGCTCAGTCTCACTGATAAACTTTCTTTAAGGAAGGAAATGCTTTTTCATCACAATGTTCTCCCAGTTTTCCTCAGAGTCGATGTGCCTCAGAACTCTCTTCTTCTGGGATCCTAATTTAGATGATTTTGGAAAAATGTAGCCACAGATCTTTCTTCTCCCAAGACAAGCTGGGTGATGTGGACCATACTAACTGCAGAGAGCAGGACAGGAAATTACACTCTAACTATAGGTCTTTATTCAGAAACCCAGCAGCCTCACCACAAAATACACTCAAGATCCCTGAAGCCTTGGGGCCCTGACCGACAAGATCAAAGAATCTTATGTAATCTTGCCAAGTGAACTTTGAACAAAAAGTAATGCTGCAGGTTTTTGTTTTGACCTTTCAGCCACATGATCATACCAGAATTAAGTTGTAACTCCAATTTTTTTTTCTGTCAAATTACTCCCTACCCTTTTCAACAGACCCTCACACAGAGAGAATAAGCTACCGAGGTTTCCTGTTGAGTAAGGTTCTTGTGTTTTGTGAGGGGACCATATATTAACACAACCCAAGTATAAATATTGCGTGTAGCAGGACCAAGCTATTTTAGTTGAATTCAATGTCTTTTTGGCAAGCCACATGTCCCCAAACTGAAGACATGTAAGGGAGGAACAACTTAGTTTTAACAGGGGATCCTGATGTACTCTATCAGAAAAAGGGGCTATTTCTGGAGTAAATAAGGACCAAAGCTTGAGGATCCAAGAGTGCCTACAAGAAAACGTTAGTAATTCTTTTCCATTCCTCTCCAAGACTCAAATCCTACTTGCCCTTCAAGGTACCCACAAAGGCCTCCATGGGCTGGTCAGGCCACGCCAGCGTCTCTTCTCTCTCTCCAGATCCCCTCCCAGTGAAAAGGCCATGTCACAGAGTATGTAGCCCTAGTGCTGTGGGCTCCGAGTGAACACCTTCAGGGCCAACACCATCAGCTTCATGTCAGTGTCCAGCTTAGGATAGCTCGGGGTGCCTACCCACTCAGAACCTCAGCCCCTTGAAGATTCCTCTTTCTCCAGGTATTGGGAACCCAACAGAGAATAGTAGCTAAATACATAGGTGTTGGAGCTAGACTGTCATGGGACCTTGAGCAAGTCACTTGTTTTCTTCGTGCCTGGTTCCTCATTTATAAAAAAATGTCTTAATAGTTTTAAGAATCAAATGAGGAAATTCATACAATGCACTTCAAACTTGAAAAACAGTGTTTCCATTTTTTTAAATGGCCCTAAATTCTTTGACACACCTCCTATGCAGAGGTGGTGCTCTCTGTGTCCTCTCCTGGAATCTGGTCTCTGAAACTGCCTGACCAATAAGAAATGCCACACCAGTTTCTGGCCCCAAGCCTTCAAACACTGGCAGCTTGCACGTCCTGGGTTTCACTCGTGGAACCCAGACACCACGCTGCGAGGGAGCCTGGTCATATGGAGAGGTATGTTCTGGTGGAAAGCCCCAGCTGAGGTTAAAGCCAGCATAAAGCAACAAAGCTTTTGAGATGACTCTAATTGCAGCCACGGTCTTACTGTAACTACGGAAATCAGAGGTCAGAAGCCCTGAGCAAGAACCACCTAGCTAATCCCAGTCAACCCCCAGAACCATGAGCAATAAGAATAAAACGACTGTAGTTTTAAGTCATTTAATTTTCCAGTGATACATTATTCAGAAATAGATATTTGAAGCCTTTACTTACTGCTTTAAGGAGGTCTCACTTTGGTCCATGAGTGATCTTAGCCCTCACTTGCCATCCTTTCTTGGCAGCTGGACACTCAGTCATGCTGCTTCTTCCTGCCCAGCTTTGCACAGTCAGGTGTGCCCTTTTCTTCTCTCCCCAGCCTCCAGATATTTTTGTAGGTATCTCAGTCCAGCTGCAGAGGTGATTCAAGTTTTCTTCCCAGTGAAACTTCTTAACTCCCGTGATAATCAGTGCCTACAAAGAATTGTTGGGGAGGAAGAATACTGCCCCATCCACAGCAGAACAGCTTCTTGCCATCGTGTGCTGCCTTCTGTTCACTACATTTTCTATCTATGCTAGGTCTTGTTTTTCCAAAAAGAATGTAAATTCTTGAGGGCTAAATTTTATTTTAATTTTTTTTGTGTGCAATTTTAATTTTATTTTTTGAGCAAATTTTATTTTTTAAAAAAATAAAGTCATCATAATCAATTGGAACCAGTTGAGCCTGAAAAGCCTCAGTCCATAATGATACTCGAAAGGGTCAAATAGTCAAAATGTGCTAGAAGAAAATTATACTGACCGACATGAGTGTGTTGGTACCCCAATTCTCAATAAAAAAGACTAATAAAGCCATATGGGGATAAATCATTCTATTATTAAAACCGGGTGACGATGGTTCATATAAATTAAAAGCCCAGGGGTTGGAGGGTAAAATTTCTTAGATTGTTTCAATGTTGTCTCCTTACTGGGTAATTCAAATAGTTATAATCTGCCTAAGGTGTTAAGAAATACTTTACCTGCTGAGTCGATAATTGTAAAAATCTTGACACTTAGGTCTGGCACTGGAAGCAGCAACAGACCTGAAGGATATTCAATGGCTGGGTTGGGGGTTTGCAGGAAATGGTGCTCCTTGAGCATGTCATGCACTGCACACAACGGCTCATCCCCAAGCCTCTGTCTGGAGGCGTGTTACATGATGTCTGCTGCTCTGTGGAACCACCTCCAAAAGTGTCCCTATCACTTGCCAACCAAGAAGCTTAACATGCTCTATAACTATTAGCTCCTATTGGGCAGCCGCATGCCTCCACCAGTGGGAGCGCCTCCACTGTCCCCACCTCCAGGCTGGGTTAATGGTGTCTTCTCTGTGCTCCCACAGCTTTCAGTGCTTATTTTCATCCCAACCCTTACTCTGCCTTTCTGTGTCTGTGTACATGTCCAACAGATTGAGTTTTTTGAGGGCCTTCACAGCCATTTGTTTCTCTCTTCCCTCTCTCTGTAGTAGCAAGACTCCCCTTAATAAAGTTTTAAATGAATAAATGGGTGAGTAAATGAATTAATGAGTGAACAAACTTTCTACTCTTTCCTTACAGGTTTCAATAAGCACAGATTTCTTGCTTTTCTCAAATGTACTGTATGTATCCTTGTCCCAGCTCACACAGTAGTGCAGCAACAAGGTCAGCTGCATAATTTGTAGGACCCAGTGAAAAATGAAAATGCAAGTCCACTAGTTCAAAAATTACTAAGAATTTCAAACCAGTAACAGCAGAGTCCTTTTACGCACTGGGCCCTGTGTGACTGCATGTTTTATATCCGTGAAGTTGGCCTGTGTAGCAGCTACCTGCTGATTGCATCAGCCTTGCATACCACACCCCTCCTTAGTTTTTATTTGAGGAACCACAATTTCATATCTCTGTGGCTTGGATGGGACTGCCTACCCCTGGAGTGAGCATGTGATCCTGGTCAGGCCAATGAGAACATCGTGTCTTCCTGATCATGACTGGTTCAAGGATGGACAAGTGACCCAAGCACAACGGATAAGAACCATAGCTCAAAAAGGCATTCTTTTTGATGGTGATACTAAATTGGCAAGAAATAAGCCTAAAGCCTGTGGGAGTCACCCCTTGGGGAAACAAACCCTGCCTGAGATAAAGCTGATACTGAAAAAGTAGAGCTGAGGAGATGGAACAGTAGAGGGAGAGATTTTTGCCAGCATCATTTAAGCAGCTGATTGAGCTGAACTTCTGGACCTTTTTCTTAAATTTGTACGAACCAATAAATTTCTTGGCCTAAGCCAGCTTACCTTGGGTTTCAATCCCTTTTAATCAAAACAGACCTAACGAATGAGTGTGAGCTTAATAAAACATTTCAATTTGAATAACAGCACCATCAGGGCTTGAAGGAATCCATTGTTTAGTTCTATCACTCATCCTTTGCTTGGTTCTATTCGACTTGTGAATCAGGGCAAGAAATAGAATAACCCAGAGGGACTGTGACTGGGTTATTAAAATGGAAATTTAATAGTATGTGAAGGACTTCTCTCTTCCTCATACTATTCTGTGTATAGGAGGAAACAGGAAAGAGGAGCATGGGATGGAAACCCTCTTTGCTTTGGAGATTTGAAAACAAAGTTTTTATGTTCATCATGTTTCACTTTGAGAATATAAAAGAATAGTAATAACATTTATTGTTTTAAAGGATTTGAAAAGATGCAGCTCAGGCCAATTGAGCTTTCTGCAGACCACTAGGGTATCAGACCCTTATAGTTAACTCTGACCAGCCATGCCAACTCTTCATCTAAAGCCAAGCTTCATGGAATCCAGAAGTCCAGATGAGCCTTGATCTCTCCACCCCAGGACTCAGCTTGCCTGTTCCACCCCCTCTCTGCTCAGAGCTGCTGTGCCAAGGCCAGCAGGGCAGTGAGATGTGACCACATCCCACCTGCATTCTTTCGTCAGTTTCATTTGGAATCTAAGCAAAGGTCTCAGATTGCTGACTTTACTGCCAACAGCAGACATTATCTATCTCCTGAATGTGTTGGCAGGAAAACCAGATTTTTATATCTCCAAGCCAGCCAAAATTTTGAGGCCAGTTAATTAACTTCCCTCATGATCTCATTGGAGTCACCCTTCACTTCTGCTCAGAGTGAAAGCTTCATCTGTGCTCTGCTCAACTTCCAGCCCAGCATTGGTTTCTGTACCACTTCCCCCCGCACACACACTTGTCTCCCACTGCCACCTTCCTTGACAACCCCTTCCTTTGAGGTGACCTCCTCTGTTCCATTGTGAACCATCGCTCCGTCCTATTCCTTCAGACTCTTTACTGAATACTTTATGCCTTCGTTGAAGCTAGATCTTTCCAAGGATACCTTCCCCAAAAAGCCATTTACAATTCTCAGGTGGAAACTTCCAGGACTTCTTCCCACTGTTGGTCCTGCCATCATCCTGGGAAACTTTAATTTTCTAATGGATGTCTCAGCCAATGTCATAGCATCAAGTTTGTTTACCTCCTCAACTTTAATGACCTTTGTCTTCTCTCCACTTCAACCATGTTCTTTTCTTTATATTCTCAAAATTCAGAACTGAAATGTTAAACTCCAGTATACCTAAAGTTGTTTAAAAACACACACACACACACATACACACACACACCCCTTCAAAATCCCATTTTCTAACTTCAATTCCCTGGTTACCAGCATTCATACTGTCAAAAGTCAGTATTTTTGCTTAATTGAGAATTCTGGTCAACGGTCAACTATATTTTCCCCAATTTCACATATTCAACAAATATCTGCTGAGCCTATGTTTGTGCCAGGTACTGCCAGGCAAAGCTCAAGAAGCTTCATTCTAATGAGAGGATGTTAATGTTTCAGTTACTTACTGCTGCATAACAAAACTCCAAAACTTTGGTTTATTATGTCTCACAGTTCTTTGTCGGGAACTGGGTCAGGGCTGGGTCAGGCAGCTCTTCTGCTGCTCTGGGTGTCAGCTGGGATAGCTCTCTCATTGACATTCAGGTATGGCTACATGTGCTCTTACTCATGGAAGCTTGGGCTTCCTCACAGCATGATGGTCTGAGGGGAGTCAGGCTTTGTTACATGGCAGCTTCCAAAAGTGGAAGCTGGCAGGCCTCTTAAAAGTTAGGCCCAGAACTGACACAGCGTCCTTTCTGCTGAATTCTGTCAAAGCAAGTAATAAGTCATAGACCAGTGCAGATTCAATGGAAGGAAAAACAGACTCCACCTAGTGACTGATTGGTGGACTAGCATGTGCATACGTGGAGAGAAGAATTGATGGTGGCTATTTTTAGAGATTATCAACTACAGAGGAGGGAGACAATAAATATATGGACAAATTAAACAGGAAAATACAAGATGGTAATGAGAGCTGCTCAGAGAATTGAAACAGGGTGATCTACGAGAAACCATCGAGTAGCTCCTGTCAATTGAGAAGATTGTCAAAGAAAATCTCTCTGAGGAAGTTGTATTTAAATTGCAACCTGAAAGGTAAGAATTGGCAGCTGTATGAGGATCCAGGTGGAAAGAAGAGCTGCCAAAATGCTCCAAATGGGAATGAACACAACAGGTTTAAGGAACAGAAATAAGGACCACGTGTTAGGGATGTGGATAATATGCCACAGTGCAGTTGGAAATGAAGTCAGACAAGTAGGAAGGACCAGATCAAGTGTGCTATGGTAAGCAGGTTGGATTTTATTCCAAGAGCAGTCAATGGAAAGTCATTAAAGGGTTTTAAACAGAGGAAGGGCATGATACAACTTACATTATTAAAAGGTCACTCTGGCTGTCTTGTGGGGAATAGCTTGTAAAGTATAAGCATGGAAGCAGCAGGACCAGTCAGGGAACCGCTGTAGGAGTCTGGACCAAGGAGATGGTAGCTTGTTTGGCTGCTGGCTGTGGGGAGAAGAATGGAGATATGTTTGGGGGTTGGGTCATCAGGAAATGTTAAGGACTGAGCTTGTTCTGTCTTGATTCAGGTCCCCTTCATGCCTGGGTGATCACTGCAAAAGCCTCCTGCCTGTTTCTCACCAATGCCCCACACTCAGCTGTCCTTAAATAGCACCTTAGAGTTTTTAAGATCACAGTCATGCATCACTTTAACGGTGGGGATATTATATGCTGAGAAATGCACGGTTAGGCTGTTTTGTCATTGTGCAAACATCACAAAATGCACTTACACGAACCTAGATGGTATAGCTTACTACACAGCTAAGCTGTATGTTACTGTACTAAATATCATAAGCAACTATAACACAATAGTAAATATTTGTGTATCTAAGCATATCTAAACATAGAAAAGGTACAGTAAAAATATGGTATAAAAAATAAAAAATGGTTCATCTGTGTAGGGCACTTATCACGAATGGAGCTCACAGGACTGGAAGATGCTCTGGGTGAGTCAGTGAGTGAGTGGTGAGTTCATGTGAAGGCCTAGGACACTGCTGTGCACTACCATAGACTTTATAAACACAGCATACTTAAGCTACATTAAATTTATAAAACAACACGAGATTACATCCAGCACAAGAGAAAATGACGCAATCACAAGTCAAGGTAAACACAAGATGTATGAGGCTGTTGCCTGCGTAACATGGCATACTGTTTTACAGCAAATTTTGTCAATAGAAAAAGTATACTCTAAAATAATGATAAAATATATAGTATAGTAAATACATAATCCAGTAACATAGTTGTTTATTATCATTATCAAGCATCACATACTGTGCAGAATTGTATGTGCTGTATTTTATATGACTGACAGCGCAGTAGGTCTGTTTACACCAGAGTCACCACAGACGCGTGAGTAATGTGTTACACTATGACATTGCCATGGCTACATCATTAGGCAATAGGAATTTTTCAGTTTCATTATAATCTTATGGGACAACTGCAGTATTTGCAGTCCTGTTATGCAGTACGTGACTATTTTAAATTTAGTATCTTTGCACACAATACAACCCTTCGTGATAGGCTCTGCTCCCTTTCCCACTTAGGCCCATTTCCAATCCCTGTCTCACAGATGCCCTTTGCTCCAGCCACATTTAATTACTCAGTGTTCCCTGACCATGTCCTAGTTCATGGTCCTATGCCTGGAAGCTGCTGTTTCTTCTCCTCCACCTCCATTTGTCATCCAACCAAGTTCTATTCTTCCTTCAAAACCTAATAGGTGTCACGTCTTTCACTGAGCCTTCCCTATAACCTCCATTTTGTTTAGATTTCTGTGTATGCAACACACAGTACCATAGACGTCCATTTCCTTGTCTGTCTCTTCCAGCTGACCGTGGAAGCTAGCACATTCATCCTTAAGTGAAGAAAGTAAGAAGTTTAAGAAAGCTGATACTACCATGATTTTCCCTTAGAGTGTGAAAATGTGCATTATAAGGTCAAATCACAGCAAAAAAAAGATGCATTTGATAGGTTCCTGTACTGAGTTCCTCCCTTATCTCAGGGATTATCAATTCACAGGCCTGCAGGCCTCTAAGAGGGAGAACTTATGTTCCTCTGTGCTCAAGATTCTCCAGGAAGGGTCGGGTCTTTGCACACACAAAGTATTAACATCACTGCTGATAACAGTATTGACTCCTGGAAGAATTTATATTCAGATTGCCCTCCGCACAGCATTGTCTCTGGGAAAATCTGAAAACCCACTTCAGTCAACATGAAGTGCACTGTGATGGTTAAAGGTAAATACGCTATGAGCTGCTGACTTTCAAATCTATATACACAGACTTGATACTTGCACTGAACTTTAGACTCTCAAATCCAATTGTCTGATGGAATTCTCTACCTGAATGTCCCCCAAATTTGGCAGGTCTAAAATCAAACTCATCATCTCTCTTGCCCCCATATATCCATAATTGGGAATCCGCAAGTATATAGAGCATAAATAATTTAGGACTTTGGGGACTTCACAAAATGGATTCCACGGGAGCCATCACAGTAATGTCAACTGGCACATAACAAGAACGCCTTTAGGGAGTGACTGAACCACCCAAAACCATAGAAACATCAGCCATGACTGCTGTCGGTAAGCCCCCAACTACAGGAGCCGATAAGCGTAAGGATTCTACCATGTAAAGACCATATAAGCTGAACACCTCAGACAGACGATGCTCAAGCGTGACCTGAGAACATCACAAATGGGTACGCTGAGAGACGAAGACTCTGACCTTCTGCCCATCACAGCCGCTGGCTTGGGACCTCCTCAAGACTATCCACCCACCAGTCAACAGAGCTCACTTGGGAGACACTAAGGACTTTCACCCCTTTGCTCTGTCGCATAAGACTCTGTCCTTCCCCTCTCTGTGTTGAGTTTTAACCTGCGTGGATACCTGATTGGTTTATCTGAATAAACTCAATAAACCTGGCATTATGGAAAGACACAAACGCTATCAAGGGTGTTACTCCAATAGCTACTTTCCTCGCTCGTGACAACCAGTAACTTACCAATGAGTCACTTATGAATATTTCTTAAGTTCATCATCCTCCTCATTCCTACTGCCAGAATCCTGGTTAAGTCCTCAGCCTCTCGGGCCTGCACAACCACTTCAGCCCCTTCCTCAGCTTCCCTGCTCCTGGCCTGTGTTCTTCTGGTTCCCCAGGGTTTTATCTGAAATGTAAATCTGACCTTGTCCCTCTCTAGTCTGGAACTCTTTAATTGCAGAGCACAGGTTATCAGACTTTAGTTTGCACCTGAATTGCCTTGAAAGCTTCTTAACAATTCGAATTTGAGCCTTTCTTCAGAGCCCCTAGTTCTAGGATTCTAGGACGTGCTGGGTGAGGCCAAGGGATGCACATTTTTAACTAGTGCTCCAGGGATACTGATAGAGCCTGGACCAGGCCATCCTGAGAAACAGCATGATCCTTGGGATGTATCCAAGCTCCTCGTCCACTTTACCAAGCCCTCATCATGTGTCCCTGGCCTTCTTTAGGAGAAGTCTTACCCACCACTCCAGCCTCACCCACCCCTCCTCACACACCCTGCTCTCTGTAATACTTCTCACCTTTGACCTCTGCTCTGTCTTGCCTGCTGCCAGTAATGTCCTCTCTGACTGACTCTCCTTTTCCACAAGGTGACTCTTCCTCAACCTGGTAATTTTGCTACTCAGAGCATCAGCATCACCTGGGAACTCATAGACCTGGGTGATTGGAATGCACTTCAGAGAATAAGAAGCCCAGCTTGAAAACTCTCCTCAAGAAGCACAGTCTTCCAGGAAGCCTTCCCAGACTGACACACACTCATCAAGTATTCCTCTAACTAAACACTGGTGTCAAGGTAAGAAACATCCAAATCTGTACAGAATTTTAATGAGTTTATTTGAGACAAACTAATGACAATTGTCAGAAAACAAATCTTCAATGGATAAAGAAAATGTTCTGGAGAATGGCAGTTTTGCAGCTTATTTTATACATTTGAATCAAGGAAAGAGACATAAGAGTTACATGAAATCCAGTGTTAGTAGATTAAGGAGGTGGGAAAAAGCAAAGCAGGGAAATCTCTGAGATTGGATAAAAAGTAAAACAGAAAGACGCATAATTGTTTTTCATTGACAGGTACAGGAAAGATAATAATGAACATTTACAGCACTTAGAGATGGTGTTTGGGGGGCAAGATAACAATGAGGGGTTCTGTGGCCTTGTGCTCTGGTGTAGATTGTACCCTGAGGGGTCCAGAAAAAAGGAATTACTCTGATATTCCAAGGGTATGTTATCTCAGATGCAAAAAGATAATAGATAGGCTTACTTGAGGTAAATACTGACCTTTGTCAAAGAAGCTACTGGCCGGAATATGACTACCTGCCACGACCTGTGTTTAGTGAGGAATTTTTATGTTCAGACCATCCTATGTGGTTACTTTCGGTCTCTGAGTTGGTAGGGGCCCTCCATGCTGGCCTCCCCTGAGCTGGTCAGGTTCAGTGTGTGGCCCCTCTAGTCCACACTGGGTATCACCACCTTTGCACTTGGAATATTTCATAAATTTGGGCTCTCATAATCTAGTCACAGAGAACTATCATATTTAAAGCATTGCCCAAAGGAATATTTTAGTTCCCAAGCATCCCAAAGTTAAGAGCACACCCCTTTCTTTCTCGAGGTCTCATCCCCTGTGTTGGTGTCTCTACCCTGTTTCTTTTTTGCTCAGCCCTACAAGAGATGTCCCCAACATGCAGGGTCTCCTGCTTCACTTGGCCTCTTGGGGAATGCAGTTTCTCTTCATCCTTGTCTACCTGTCTTCTGAGAACCTGCCCCGGTGATGTGGTCTCTTCTCCCCTCAGAGATGGGGGCAGGCAAAAGGGAGAAGGAGGTAGCGTGCAGTGCTTTTGGAGGGTTTAGCAGAAATGCTTCTCCATGTATCTGCTCCTCCCATCCTCAAGCAGCGAGTGTCCTGTTCAGTGCTGCACACCTGAGGTGTTCTTCTCTGGATGGGAAGGGCAATGGCCTAGGAGCCACAGGCCTGTTCCCACAGGCAGCTCTACCACTGACTGGTGATGTCTCCCCAGGCAGGCCACTACATCTCTCTGCTAGTGCTTGGTCTGTAAAAGGGGATAGTAATACTCCCTGGTCCACCTTACTCCCTCCAGAAGATGTTTCTAATGAGTCCTGACTATGCCTGGTTGTGGTGTACGTGTGTACACATACGAGCGCGAGTGTGCACACGCGTGCGCGCACACACACACGCACACACGCACCTCTCTATGCTGTTACTCAGCCCAGACAGAACAAAGCAAAGCCCCAGTCTCCATCACCTACTTATGTTGCCATAATACCGTGAGAGCCCTCAAGAACATCAACGATGCCAAAAATAAGGGGCAAACGCAGGTTAATAGACTGTGCTCCACAGTCATCATCCATTTCTAACTGTGATGATGAAGCATGGTTATGTTGGCGAATTTGAAATCACTTTTTGATCACAGAGCTGGGAAGACTTTTGTAAACCTCACCAACACATTAAAAAAGTGTGGGTGAAACAAACGCGGAGCCCTAGATTTGATGTGCAACTCAGAGATCTAGAAAAATGGCAGAACAATCCACCCGTCCTGTTTAGTTTCATTGTACTGATTGATGACCTTAGCTGGCATAATAGATGAACACACAAAGGAGAGAAAATCCTGGGATTCTTTTTCTAAAGATGTAATTTATACATACAAGTAAAATATCTCAATGGAAGAGAGAGAGAGAGAGAGAGAAAGCGCTAAGCCTGGATCAGCTGTCTGTCAGCTGCTGTTCTGAGTCTCAGAGCACTGGACAATGAGGAGCTCAATCCCTTGGCATCCACATGAGTGTCTAGGCTGGAGACTGTCCTTGCGGGGCCGGCTGGGCATCTGGCACATGTGGAAGTTCTCACTGAGGAGTGTCCCAGAGCCCTTTAGCACACACAGAGGGACACTAGCCATCCAGGGAGCTCCACCCAGCAGGAGCCTGAGCTTACTTTAGCAGAAGACTGGAGGAACTGCGGGGCCTGGAGCCCAGGTGCTCGCAGAGGACACCTATGGTGTCTCTGTTTTACCTTTTACCTGCTCAGTGGAGGGCTAGAGGGTGATATAAACTGGTATGGGGCCAGAGAATGCAGGTTTTTATTTTGAGAATGGTTAGAACTCGTAGGTGAAAATGAAATTTTGAAACTGGGTTGTTCCTCTCCTCCTCTCCACATTTTATTAATACCAATGATTTATGACATACCTACTATGTGCCACATGCAGTATTAGGCACTGGGCATATGCGGTCTTAGTTAACACACTCTACACAAAATTGAAACCAAGACTGAGGAGCTGGTGTGATTTTTAAAACCTAAAATGGAGCCTAGAGGTCTGACTTCCGTCTCCATGTCCCCCACTGCACTGGCCTGTCCCAAAGTATTCTCTGTGAGCGAATTTAGGAATGTCTGCATATTTTTGTTCCCTTTGGTTTCAGGATGCTATTAACTAGGGGAAAAAAAAACACACACACAGAACACCTTGTGCCCTGAACAGGGAAGAAACAAACCCAAAGAGTTAATGCAATGGTTTAATAACATCAGAGATCGAGATCAGTTTCTTTGGATGTTCTTAGTTTTCCCCTAATAATTCTAATATGACTACAGCAGCTCCAAGCTCATGCCTACATATGAAAATGTCCAAACATGGGATTAGGCAAGTACTCATCTTGTATCATGTCTTAAGAGCAAGGGAAACCTTCCTAGGAGTCCCTAAGCCTGATTTTTCTTACTCCCCAAACCTAAAGCAGTCACTGTTAAGGAGGATGGCTCAGACCAATCGACATGCCTCCTGGCACAGGGGGAAAGCCCAGGAAACACATAGGCATCATAAACAAAATTCAGGCTATCTCAGCAAAGACATGGAGTGGCAATAGCATTGGGTAGACCATCAACAGAGTCTTCCACTCCCTTCTTGGAGATTCACACAACACATGAGTGTATTTAAGGCTCTGTATAGTAAAGAAACCCATTTAACTTCTTCTGAAACTAGTGCTTCTCAAACTTATTTTTCTCTGAGTTCTTATTAACTTCCTGCAGGCATGTTGACAATGGCTGGATCCCTCCATGCTGTTTGTCCTCAGTTGAGTGACAGTCCCAAGAGCTCTTGAGCACGTGCAGCCTTGGAGCCAGACAGTGCTCTGTGCACACACTAAAGAATGGCGAGAACAGCTCAGTCATTTGAAGGAGAGAGTTTTCCTTGGCCCAATTAACAAGAAATAAAGGCAGGAGTTTTTTTTCTTCTGCAGGCTCCTTTTCTTTCTGACCATTCTAAAGTAATAGGTTTAAGACACTACTTTTAGTTGAATTTCTTTCCACCAACAGGGAGGGAGAAAATGACGGCTTTTAATAATGATTGAAGAGGGACTGATGGTTAGGTCAAACCAGGACTGCATTTCCTCCTATTCTGCATTGCTTCAGCGTTAACAAAGCTTGTAAGAATGCTCTCCGACTCATTACTTCCCTGCGGCCACTTCTCAGAAGCCAACAGCCGCCAGAAGCCTGAGTGGCTGGTGGTCAGCTCTCACAAAACTCAGCTCCACAAACTTCTCCCTTTCTCTCTTCCTCCTTAATCCTCGGTCTTTCCACTTACTCCCTACCCCACCTCCACCCTACTTCTCTGTGTCTCTTCCCTTGTTGGAAATTTCTTACTCGTTTACAAAAAAGGGACTTTGTGGTGTCTTTGACGATGACATTGAATGAAAATACAAGCCCTACTGTAGCCTCTGCCAGGAAGCCAGCCAGACACCCTTATCCCTGCAGGTCCTCGGAATATACTGAGCAGAGGAAGAGGTTTGGGCAGGCAGGAAGGCCACACGTTGCATTCAAAATAACAAAAGTTCGGCTTGATTTCCTGTAATAACCACTGTTCTCTCTTCTGTTCATCCCGGGGTCCTGCTGTGGGCTGGTCTTTGTTCCCACTCTTCTATGTGGGTTTTAAGAGGCAAGGCCATCCCGTTGGGCATGGGGGAGGGGAGAACGAGCACCCTCAGCCTTCACTGGCTTCCTCAAACAAACTGTCCTGCAAGCTGATGAACTGCGTCCTCAGGGCTTGTATCTGGTGGAAAAGATTGGTAGCGTGAGGTACAGTTTGTTAGCTTCACAGAGAAGAGCTTAGCTCACTCTACCTGCTTTACCCAGTCATAAGAACAGTGTAGCCAACAAGTACTATTTGCAACACTGAGGTTCCCTGGACCCTGGGTTACGGGCCTGTCTGGGACAGACCCTGAACAGGTTCCACTCTCCATCCCATGGTCTTCCCCTCCTCTGCACAGTATGTCTTCCTGCTCCCTGGATTCTCACTTCCTTGATCTCTGCATCTCCCATTTGTTTTACCCTATGTGCAAAAAATGTCTCCCATCCATTCACTTCTCTCCATTTCCATGGCCTCCACTGGAGTTCATGTCACCGCCATCTCTTGCCTGAAATGGTCAGTCACGTTTTCACTCTTCCATGGCCTAACCCATTCTCCCAGTCACAGCCAGAGTGACCTTAAAATAGTTCTCTGCTTGAAACCCTTTGGTAGTTTCCCACTGGACAAAGAACAAAACTGAAACTCTTTATAGTGACCCACAGATCCCAGCGTTTTCTGGCCCCTGCCCCTAATCTGCTTCCACTGGTCGCTGTGATCAGCCATGCCAGCCTCCTGTCGGTTCTGAGGAGAGCCGGCTTCCTGGGCTTGTGACCAGTGCAGCTGTGCAGCTGCACAGAGCTCTGCACTTGGAAGGGGTAGGTGGGAGGAGGGGGGGAGGGGGTCCTGTGCTTGGAGTTTAATGCTCTGGGTTTGCCATCTTGAATTTCTTAATACTTATGTTTAAATTCGTGTTGTGCTTGTGAAGTCTGATAGGACAATGGAGCATGCCATTTGCACTGGGCTCGGAGCCTCAGCTAACCCACAGTCCAACCTCGTGTCGCCTCCCTGCTTCATAGTGCGCAGGTCCCATCTGACCTCCCCATTTTAACCCCTCTCCACCTTCGACCTGTGACCACTGCCACCCGCTGCCAGAAGCAGTGACCAGGTACGCAGGCAAAGGGAAGTCCACATTCTACTATCACCCTTCACCCCTAGCAGGGGCTGGGCATGGCTGCAGGGAGGGTCAAAGTCAAGCCCCTAATGTGACCTCTCAGGACTGGACATGGCAGCAGCCATCTCAGTCAGGGTTGAAAGTCCCACAGGGTGTTTAGCATGTGACAACTGTGATCTCTCACCCAGTGTGGATCCAAGGATCAAGCATGTTTTGGGACAGAGGTTGCAGTCCTTTGGGGGTCTCCTATCTGCTGTGGCTTGGCGTGGTGAGCACCTGGGAAGGAGAGACTGACTTCCCACCCCCGGCAGAGGGCTTGCATTTTCACTTGCGCTGGGCTTAGCAAATTCTATAGACAGCCCTGGCTCTAAGAGTCTCTGGGTCTCTGCCCAGACTGCTTTTTCCATGGTTGTTTCTCATCCTTCAGGTCCCAGCTCCTAGATCGTCTACTCAGATCATCCTTCTCTGCTTCTCCTGCCCAAAGTAAGTCAAACCTGTTATCTTCTCTCTGTTTTCTTCATATCGATGATCATCATTTGTGATAATGTATTTGCTTTATTGCTTGTTTTCTCTTTGCCAGAAATGTTAAGCTTCACAAGGGCAGGTTGCTTATCTATCTCGTTTACAGTTAAATTCACATTCCTTAGCACAATTTTTATGACAATGTCTGGAATGTAGTATATTTGTTAAATAAAATAAACAAATTTATTTCAGATGCTGCATGGTGATAATGGTTCTTATTTAAAGCAAACATGACCCTTCCCCCCAAAAAAAATTTGCATGGTGGGCCCACAAGTGTTTGTTATTTTATTCTCCAAACTTTTCTATATTCTAAAAATGATAACATTTTAAGGAGGTCTTAGAAAGAAAACAAAGTATTTGGGATTTTTTATATACAAATCCTGTAAGTATTATTTTCAACATGATATATTGCTCTTAACAAATTTTTGAGGGTCTTTCCACATCAGTCTGCATAGATCGATTAATCATTTTTAAATTGTAAATAGTTTTCCACAGTGTGCTGTAGCAATGACACACTTTAGCTGTTTTCCTACTCCTGAACCACTAGGGTATTTAAACATCTCTTTGCTGTTATAAGTAATGCCTCCCTGAGCATGTGTATGAGCATTTCCCAAAGTCAGATATTAGAATGAAGAACTGCTGAGTTCACAGGGCTTGCACATTTTGTAATGTAATAGATACATGCCTTTCAACTACTCACCTCTGTTGGCACAGAAGGGAACTCCTGGGAGGCAAGGTGAGTGAGAAGATGCATGTGGCTCTGAGCTGACTGATGTACTTCATGTTCCCTCCCTGACATGGCACTGCTGCTGTTGCCTCTCCCACCCTCTCTGATCCCTCAGTGGGTATAGAGAAGGTCCTGGAAATTACTTATCTCAAGGAGGAAAAAAATAGATGATTCCCTGTCTATATTTCTGCTCAGAGTTACTGCCTCCTCCCTGTGGGGTTGGATGGGAGCAGAAAAAAACTTGAGAAAAGGTATAAGAAATCTTTTGTTTTAAAATAGCAGAGAACTGCTGCTTTATATTTTCTTGATTTTTATTTATTGAAAAACCTGACTCCAGCTCCTCTTGAGTTTGAGGTGGACCATGGAAAGGCTTGAGGTCATCCTAGAATTTAGGGGCTTAGCCTGGGTATGGATTAATATCACTGGCCCTAATGCAAAAGTAGGATCCCGGAAGGCTCCTGCTGTGTGAGGGGTGCTTGTTTAGTTAGTGTTATGGACCAAATGACTGTGTTCCTCCAAAATTTATACATTAAATCCTTTATCCCCAATGTTATGGTATTCAGAGATGGAGATTTTGGGAGATAATTCAGGTAGATGGGATCATGAGGGTGGGGTTCTAGTATGATGAGATTAGTGCCCTTATAAGAAAAGACACTGGGGAGTGCTCTCTCTCTCTCTCTCTCTCTTTCTCGTGTGTGTGTGTGTGTGTGTGTGTGTGTGTGTGTGTGTGTTCAATGAGAAGCCAGCCATCTGCAAACCGGGAAGAGTGCCCAGTTCGCTCCATGAATTGGCCATCATGTTGACATTAGACTTCTCAGCCTCCAGGACTGTGAGAAAATTCTGTTGCTAAAATCTCTCTGTCCATGGAATTTTGTTATGGCACCCTGAGCAGACTAATACTGTTGGATACCAAGGAGATGCCACGGAAGGCAGGGCGGGGGGCAGGAAGGGAGTCCATGGGGACTTGGAGCGGTGGTTAGTCACCAAATTGGTACAGAAGTATTTCAGTATTTTGACAACTGGTACAAATATATTATGATGTACCAACACTGTTCATGGAGTTTAAATTACAGAGGAGG
Source organism: Eidolon dupreanum (assembly GCA_028627145.1). Lineage (NCBI taxonomy): Eukaryota > Metazoa > Chordata > Mammalia > Chiroptera > Pteropodidae > Eidolon > Eidolon dupreanum. The sequence continues at coordinate 34,420,878 of CM053509.1, read as the reverse complement.
CAGACAATATAGAAAATAAGTAAAGTAAATAGTACGTCAATGGCGTTATGTACTATGGAGTAAAACAGGCAGAGGAGAGGATCAGAAAGCACAATGGAAGTGGGAAATTGCTCTTCTATGTTGCAGGAAGGAGGAAAGAGAAGGAAAACAGCATGTTTGCCATCTTTTAAGGGCATTTTTCTAGAAATCGTACACTACACTTAAAGCCCATTGCTCAAAACTTGGTCACAGAGCCACATCTTGCTGTAAGAGAAGATGGGAAATGCAGAGTTAATTCTGAGAAACCACATGCACAGCTATTGTGGAGAAGTGGGTTTTCATTACTGAAGATGCAGAGAATGGATACTGGGGAACAACCTTCCACAACAAGGGAATAATATCAATAATGGGGCACATTGACATCATGGGCCTCTTAATATAATGTGCCGAGAAGAACCTGGCATGTTCTCAGCTGTATTCTTGCTAAAAAAGTTTAGCATGATTGTAAGCAAGAAAAAAAAATAAATCCAAATTGAGGGATATACTACAAAAATATTAACATCATGAAATAAAAAAAAAGGATGAGAGAACACTTCTAGATTGCAGGAGACTAAAGAGATGGGACAACAAAAGGCAATTAATCATCTTTGAATTGATTTTAATTGAAAAAGAAAAAATAACTGAAATATTATATAACACATATCCATATTCACTTGAAAAATCGAATGTAGATATATAGTATATAATATTACTATGTCATTGTTAAATTTCTTGAATGATATTGTAATTATGTAGAAAAATGTTCACATTGAAATATTTTGAGAAGTGTCACGACATCAGCAATTTATTTTCAAATATTTCAGGACAAAAATGTGTGTGTGTGTGTATATATATATATATATATATATATATATATATATATAGAGAGAGAGAGAGAGAGAGAGAGAGAGAGAGAGAGAGAGAGAGAGAGGGAGGGAGAGAATGCAGATGTGGCTAAATTCCTGACAATTGGTGAATCTGGGTGAAAGATATGTAGGTGTTCATTGATTTATTCTGTAAACTTCGTTGTAGTCTGATCTTTTTTTAAACAAAGAATTGGAAAAAATGGTACAAAATCCTGGTGACGCCGAGGAGGATAGATTGAAGGAAGGACAGAGCTAGGCTCAGGCACAGCTGAATTAAGCACTCCATCTCCTCAGAAATTCTCTCTGCGTTCATCAGAGCTTTTCTCTGCAGCACGGTCTCTCTCCTGCTGCAGACAGGTTTTGTCCAGGCAGCAGGGCACATGGCTACAGGTCTCTCTAGATTCCCAGGCTTCCGGCTAGTAATCAAAGAGAAAAGAAGTGTTTGGCTCTCTGCTTCAGCTTGAAAAACCCTGGGGAGGGACTTCGATGACCTCAGCTTGGATCACGCACCCGCCCCTGGGTCAGAAAACAGCAGGAGAAGGGAGCAGTGTAGTCAGGACTCAGTGTCAGCTGTGTAGTCCAGGTGATGAGGGAAGGGTTGGGGGCTTCAAGAAGGCAAAGACACCAGGCAGGAGAATCAATTACACATGGTGGGGTGGGGGGCAGTGAAGCAGAGGAAGTAAGGCTGATTCAACATTTTCTAAATAGGGTGACTAGGAGGTGAGGCCTCTAACTGAAAGAGAGAATATCAGAAGATAAGTTTGGGGTGTTCTATTTTGAACGCGATGAATTCAGAGGCTTTGAAGCATCCAGGAGGAGAAATCTCACAGACCGTTGGACACAGAGCTCCGTAGCTGAGAAAAGCATTGGCAGTCTCAGCCGCTTGATGACGGTGTGGATATGCCAGCTTCATCCCAAGAACGTGGAAGGTGTCCAGCAGCCTAGCAGAAGAGCCCTCTCCTTGTAAACTGGGCCCCTAGGTGAGAGAGACCCTGACTAATCACAAGGGAGCAGAGGCTGGAAGCCACGAAAAGGCATTGCATTCACATTTCTGTTTAATGCTTCAGCGTTCGTGACTCAGCAAGGGCTGCTCCTGCTGCTTGTTCCAAAAAAACACTGCAAGGTGCTGGGCAAATATTTGAACCCGCAATGGCCTGAACCGCCCGGTTGCAGAGCCTCCCGCCTGGTGCAGGCAGCCCTCTTAACTTCTCCTTCAAGCCCAGCCACAGCAAGGGCCATAGAGCCACTTAAAGCTCCAGTCCAGTTTTCCAGAAACAGCCCCCTGCCAAGAAATGTATCACTGGAGGCAAGAAGGAAAGGAAAATATAACCGAAGGTCCAGGGTACTGCCACGTTTCTCCAATCTTCCTCCGGAAAACAGAGGGCTCCCCTTTCTTTACTGTGATCCTTTCGCCTTCGTGCCCAGGAGAAATTGAGTCTGTGGTTACTGTTGAGATCTGGAATGAGTCAGACATGGATTTGGATTTCAGTTTCTCCATCTACCAAATGGGAATAATAATGCACCTTCCTCCTGGGAGTAAGTGAAATTTAATGAGACAACGCAGGTTAGGAGGTTGGCACAGTGTTCAGTGCGGGGGCGGGGGGGTGGGGCTGTGAGACCAGTGTCAGCTGCTCTCTCCAGGAGCATCTGAACAAGGCCGCCTTTCCTGGTGCCTCTCAGACCTCCCCTAGGGAGGTTTCCACTCAGAGAGCCGAAGAAATCAGCCTCAAATAGGATGCTTAATGATGCTGTAGGGAGGGCGGCTGGGACTTCACTTGTATAAGCTCCATACCTAAAATAAGCCCAGGCAGAAGACTGGGAATTTCCTATAATCTTCACTGTTAATGTCCTATTTATAAAGCTGAGTCACTGTAAGTCGTTGTTTCGCAGCCACTCAGCATGTGGAGACAGGCCGTAACAGGAAATGAGGAGCACACCCAGAAACAGGGCGTCACCCACAGGCTGGGAGTGGGGGCCTCGGGTCAGTCTGGGCTGCTGTTCAGCTCTCAGAAGCACCTTGACCAGCTCATACCTTGAAGGGCTCTCGCCATTCACATTACTGGACCAAGCTTACTTTCCATTCCATTGATCCTTTTTCTGGCTCCTTTGCACCAAAATAGTGTCCTTGTTTTGGGGCTATAAATTTACAAGGAAGGTCTGGCCTCTTCATGGCTTGCTGACAAGCAGTGCCAGGCCCGTCTCCCCTGAGACCCAAAGAGTCTGACATCTGAGTGAGATATGAAGGCGTCTGTCTGTGTCCCTGCATAAACAGACCTGCGTGGCTCTCTCCCCTCATCCCAACCCTAATTAAAAAAAAAAGAATTCTCCTAAGAGAGTTCCTATACGTTCAGGGCTCTGGGTACCTGGGATACAGAATTTATAAAAGGCAGTAAAGAAGAAAAGAAGGGAGCAGAGATCAGCAAAGAAGAGCTACACTAATGTGCTCACCAGTCCATCCAGGATAAACCCTTAAAGAGGGACAGGAAAGGACAACCCCCTCACGCCCTGGTTTTACAGTTACACAGCTGGCCGTGGGCTGAAATCAGAGTCACCAACTGCAGCTGCTAAACCAAGACCTCTGCATCCTGCTTCCGGCAGCTCGGTCAGCGCTGTGCAGGGCAGAGGGCAGCCGCATGCCACCGTCCTTCGTGTATGCAGAGACGTTTCCAAACCAAAGCAACCACAATACTCAGCTACGGCCATCCATTAAATGAGGCAAACCAGCTGCCCGTTTAAAATGTTCTCAACTCTTGACCCTCCGACCTCAGAAAACTTCTTGTCAGGGTCAAGTGTGGGACCTCAACTTGACTGTGCCTTGCAGATCCAGCTCTGACTTGTGGGCGCTCTGGGACTGCGGGGACTTCACACCCTGGGAAGTTCCTGGGCCCCAGCAGCTTTGGGCATTAGGGTCACAGCAGTGTGTGATGATAAGTGCAGTCATGAGGCAGGACCTCTATCGGTTGGTCCACGTGGGCTGGTGGTGGGAGGGGTTGGAGGTGCTTACACCTGTCTCCCGGGTGCTTGGGCTCCTTTCCCGGGCCCCTCCACGCCACATTAGGTGGCCAGGGCTTCTCTGGGTGATACTGCTGGATGGTGGGTCCCTGGTCCATTTACTCTTTGGAACCGGAGACTCTTTTACCACCTACTGATATTTTCCAGGCCCCAGACTAACCGCAACCCCATCAAAGTCCACCTCAAAGAGTCTTTCCCCTTCTTTTGTCTCTTTTTCTCCTCTCTACATCTCCCTCCTGCTCTCTTTTTGGTGACATCCCCTCCCTTTCTCTTCCTGTTACCAGAGAACTTTAGGCCACCTTTCCTCCTGTCACAGTGGTCACAGCGGTCAGTGGCCTGACTAGTGAGTCTCTGAATCCACGGAGAACCCAGATGCTAACATCACAGAGGCCCAAGCCCCTCCTTCCCTGTAGTAGAGGGAGGAGAAAACATTTTCCAGTCCTTTCCTAGTGAGTCATGAGCCCCCCACCCCCCCCCCCGCAACTCCCACCACCCATCCACCACAGGAATTACAGGGGAGGTGGGTACTTCTTACCACAACAATAGAAAACCTGAATATCAACTTAGAAAAAAACGAAGACTCAAAAAAATAAGGTTCAGCAAGCTTGCCACATACAAGGTCAACCCTCACAAATCAGCAGCGTCTCTCCCACCCACAGCAGCTACTAGAAACTATTACTGAAAAGATGTCATTCACAATAGCAATAAGAATTATAAAATATCTAGATACTAACTGAGAATACACAAAAGCTTCTATACAAATTTAAAAAATTCTAATAGAAACAGAATGATCTGCATAAGGTGAGCATGTCCCATGCTTTTTAACTGGATGACCTAACACAGAATGACCTATCTTGGATGGCTCTATAAAGACCTGATAAAATTAATGATTAACCTACAACTTTTGTACAATCCTACTCAAAATTCCAGTCAGATTTCTTTTTGAAGAACTCAATAAATAAATCATTATGTTAACTTAAAAAAATAAAAAAGTGTGAACGAGGAGCCTTGCTCAATCAAATATCCTCTAAAACCATAGAAATAACAGCGTGATACTGGGTAAGTAACCATCAGGCCAGGGGGACAGGATAGAAAGGTCAGCAGCTCACCCAGGTACTATATATGTGTGTATATGTATTTTTTAAAAATATAAATTTTTTACATTAAAACATACAGAGTAGCCCCATTCCAAGAGTCCAGCAACTTTTACTTTACCTAATCCATGCAGATATCCAGCTCTCCTGAATTCCTAAAAGCATAAAAATTTTTAAGAAAAATATGTCATAAACAAATCTCATAAATTTTGTTTCTACTCTCTTTACTTGTTGCTTGTTCAGAATTTCTATAAAATAGCATCCTTTCCTGTTGTTTTAAGCAGGATTAGTCTAGGTCATGCTGTATTAATAAGCAAGCCCCAAATCACAGAGGCTCATATCTTGATAATTGTTGAAGTTAACGATATGGGTCGGGCAGTTCAGATATATCATTTTCTCTGTTTTTATATGCATATGTTCGAAAATTTCTATAACAAAAATTTAAAAATCTCTGTGGCTTAAAGCAAAAAAAATGTGTTTCTTGTTTGTCTTACATGTTCATCATGGATCAGTAAGGTCTCTATTCCACTTTGTTCTTAGTCAGAGACACAAGATGGCAAGATTTCACCATCTGGAGTATTGCTGATTCCATGGCAGAGGAAAAGGAGTCATGCGATGGTTCTTAAAGTTTTTGCTTAGAAGTAAAACATATCATTCTGTTCACAGTCCATTGGCAAAACAAGTCACATGGCCACACTTCACCCCAGTAGCTCAGGAAAATATGACACTACTATGTGCTCAGTAGAAGGAAAATTGGAAATATTTGGTGAACAGAACTAATCATTATCACAGCCTTGAAGTAATGTGAATCTAAAAATTAAAGTCAAAAAGGTGCTCTGATATACCATAATTTTCCCCAATGGATTTCACCCCAAAACTAACAACTCCACAGTGTGGATTCCCAGGCATTTCCTTAGAGTACCCATTTTTTATCTTGGTTCTTGCTTTTACCAAACTCTGTCTTATGACATTCCAGGCAGAGCAGGGAGGAGCCTGGTGCTTTTCTAGTTCACTAGGTAATTGAGACTATTCTGAGTAGCCAGTCTTTCTCAGCTGAGAGCCCTGAGCTTGAACTCACCAATGTCAGGGGCTCCCGATGAGAGCCTCTGGATCATCCTACCCAAAAGCATGCATCTTACAAGTGAGGAAACTGAACCCTAGAGAAAGGAATGACCTCTATTTTCTTTAGGAGTCTATGGCCTCCCATGTCCCTTTGTCTTAGCATTTTCCAAAATGCTCATAGCTGAACTAACTTTGCAACCTGGTTATCCTGGGCCCTACTCCAGTGCTCTTTCTGTCTGCCATAATCTGTCTAGCAATGCTGTAAACTGTCATGTGTTCAGCAAGAATGAGAGCAAGAGTGAGAGAGAGAGAGAGAGAGAGACAGAGAGAGAGAGAGAGACAGAGAGAGAGAGAGAGAGAGAGCGAGTGCTATTTAAATAGTGCCAACAATTTTGCCTGCTATTCCATTCAATGAAGGGATATGGATCTGCTGCTCCCAAAGGTTTGGTTTCTGTCTCTTTCTCATTGTATAAGAATTAGCAAGGCTTTATGTTGTTCTGGCACAGCCCTTGGATACATGCCAGCTCTTCACCTGGTGCTCAACTGAAGTTGCACTATGTATTCTGTTCCAAAACTGAAGAATAAGCAGGTCTTATTGAACTTAGCAAGGAATGGTGTCATGGTCTCCAACGTGGCAACTTCTTAGAGAATTTTCAAGGGTAATTTGGACCATTCTCAGTGTATTTAGAACCTAAGCCTGGGAGTGATGTGCCTCTGCTCTAACCACTGCCAACGCAGGAGGCGGGCTGCCAAGAAAGGACCATTTAGAACAGTGCTGTGTGTTAAATTACCCTGTGGTGAGCTCTTGCTGGAGCATCTTATGGACAAGGGAGCATGGAGAGAATGAAAACGTGAACAAATCTACACATCACTGGACTATAAAAATCATTAAAATATTGAAGAATTTGAAGACTTGACGACATGGCAAAGATGGAAAATATGTTTAAATACAGATCTCAGTCATTAAAAATGCATTTTGCATGCCGCATTTGCTTCCCGTGACAATTGGAGTGGGAATGTGAGGGGGATACATTTAGGGCAAGATTGCCACAGTTCCCCAAGAGGGCAGGATAGAAAAGTAAGTGACAATCGTCATTGAGTGTCCAATAAGGCGAAAGGTGCTCTCACTGCTTTTCTGTCACCACTTGAAGCTGCAGCCAGTTCACCACTCCAGAGACTTCCAAACTGTGCAAGATGCAGAAAGCACTTTTCTGACAGAGATTCCCTCATAGGGGAAGATTCCAGAAAGAGTCTAGCTTGGCAGAAGCGTCAGGAGGTAAGGTAGCTGGAGAAGCAACTCACCAGAGAACAAATTATTCTTCTACCAAAGCATATTTCATTTTTCTTTAGTTACTGTATTAGTTCGCTGTATTAGTTTGCTTAGGGTTGCCTTAACAAAATGTCAGATACTGGGTGGCTTACATCACAGAAATTTATTTCTCCAGTTCTGGAGGCTGGAAGTCTGAAATCCAGGTGTCAGCAGGGTGGTTTCTTCTGAGGCCTCTCTCCCTGGCTTGTAGATGGCTGCCCTTGAAGATGTGTTTTTACATCTTCCTTCTTTGCCCGGCCATGTCTAAATCTTCTTTTCTTAAAAGGACACCAGTCATTTTGGATTAGGGTCCACCCTAATGATTAATTTTAACTTAATTGCCTTTTTAAAGATCTTACCTCCAAACTGGTCACATTCTAAGGTACTGGGAGTTAGGATCCCAGCATATGAATTGTTGGGATGGGGGGAGGGCACAATTCAGCCCATAACAGTTACTAAATGATTATAACACATCCAAAAGGAGGCCTTGAGGATTTCATTTTGTTTTATAGAGAAAATAAAAAGTTCATGGTGTATGGAATGGCTTCTACCTTTCTAAGGTATTTGTGTCAGTGCAACTCCAGCCCACAAGGGCAAACTTCATGACAATACTTTTTTAAAAAGCTAACATTGGAGAAGCTAGGTGAAGAATATATGGGAACTCTCTGTAAGTTTAACATTATTTGAAAATAAAAAGTTAAAAAATTTTTTTTTTTAAACTGTGGAGACAGTGAAGGGGCAAGAGCCAAGGCTGTTAGTCATGGATCAGTTACATGATTCGATCTTCAGCAAATGACCTACCCCTCCCAAGCCTCAATTTTCTCCTCTGTAAAACATAGGAATTAGGTCATGAGCTGGTGTGGGGGTTGGCGCTTCAACTTGCTTCAGTGAGCTTTCCCGTGTGGTAGAGACAGGAAAGTTGAAAACTATATTCTCAGATTGCTTCGCAACTAGAGTTCAGGTTATGAATTCAGTTCCCCAATAGGAGATTAGAGGACAAAAATGAAGCAGAGGCTAAAAAGGAAGTGCGGAGGCTGGAGTTAGCATTCCAGTGTCTCACAACCAGGCTGGGGGGCCTGCAGAGCAGTCATGGTGAGGGGGACAGCAGCAGGGGATTGCCCTAGGAATCTTTCCCAAAGGCATGCTGGCAATATATGAAAAAGTTCATTGCTGCCCTGTCGTAATAGCAAAGGACGAGGAAGAGGCATAATACCTGTCAGTAGGAACCCGGCTGAATAAACTGTGGCATATCCACACACGCAGTGGGATGTTGTGCAGCTCCACAAAGAAATAAAAATAATATTTCTGTATACTGCTCTGACGTAATCTTCATGATATGTAGTTAAGGGGAAAAAAGCAAAGTGGAGAAAGAGGCATAAAATATCTAGCAAGGGGGATAGATATGTATATTGAAAAGAAATCTCAGAAGAATATACAAACAAATAAGGTAGTCCTAAAGATCTCTTTTAATAGTAAAACTAGTGTGATTAGGATGTCAGGTCCCAAACTCTGGGGATGAAATTAGAAAGAAAGGGACAAGCGTGCCTACCTGTTTCTCCCAGTTCAGACTAGAGAGTGAAGAGGAAGCAGAAGGCTGGGGGATGCAGGAGGGCAGTGAACATTTCCTCAATGTCTGCTGTTTAGAGCACCTGAGCCAGGCACTTCACATACATTGTCTCCTTTAATCTTTCGCAGCTTCGCTTTGAGGTAGGTATTTTTATTATCCCCACTTGATAAATAAGGAAAGGAGAACAAAGAGAAGTTAGGCAACCTGATCGAATTCATAAAACAAGTAAAGTAAAAGGGCTTTGCGCCCATGCCTTTGAAACCCCAGCTATAGCCTCACTCTCTTGCTGGGGCCCCAGATGGAGCCCTTAGGCCATGGCCAAAGGGAGGTAATGCCTTCTTAGGATCCCAACTTCGGTCTTCTTCCTTCACCCACTCCTGGTGGGACACCTGGCCTGGCTGCAGAGGGTGGGCCCCAAGCCTAGCCAGGGCATCTCGCAGCCTCCCAGCTTCTCCCTATCTGGCTGCCGGGGAGGAAGTGCCCCAAAGCCACTGACTTTCAATTTGATTGCATAATAAAATGACCAGAGGAGTTTCAAAAAAAAAAAAAATGCTGATGTTCAGGTCCCACCCCAGGAGACTCTGGTTTAGTAGGTGGGGTTGCAGTCTGGCCATGGGGTTTTCAGAAGCTTCCAGATAACCCCAGTGAGCAGCAACTTTGTGAACCGCCCCTCTGAGCTCTTGGTGTTTCCACGTGTAGTGGGGTCCAGAGCGAGCTTCTGAGAAGGGAGCACCATCATAAAACATGATGTTGCTACTCAGCAGCTGTGCACCAAAACTGCTGAAGAGGGTGTTGACAGTGAAGGAAGATGGGCCAGGGTGAACGGCCGAGGTGACCAGCAGACCGGCAAGCCCTCTCGCCAACTTGAATGGTGTATTAATTTCCTAGGGCTGCTGTCACAAATTACCACAGATTAAAACTACAGAAATCTCCTTTCACCGTTCTGGAGGACAGACATCCAAAATCGAGTTTTATTATTAGGGTTAGTTTCTTCTGGAAGGCCTGAGGGAGAACCCGTTTCATGCTTCTGCTGGGGCTTCTTGTGGCTGCTGGCAACCCTGGGAGCTCCTTGGCCTGCAGACACATGGCTCCAGTCTCCCTTTGTCTTCTCACGGCCTTCCCCTCAGAGTCTCAAATCTCTCTCTCCTTTGTCTGACAAGGACACCAGCCACTGGATTTAAGGCCCACCCTAAATCCAGGATGATCTCATCTCAAGGTCCTTCACTTAATCATATCTCCAGGAATTCTATTTCCAAATTAGGTCACCACCACAGGTACTGGGGATTAGGACCTGGACTATCTTTTCTTTTTGGGGGGGGCGGGGGCACAATTCAACCCACTACAGACGGGCAACAACTCTCACTTTCTATCAGCTGCCCTCCTGAATGCAGATTCTGAGCAGAGGAATGACCTGGACTAAGTCCACTTCCCTCAGGGCAAACGTGGTGGGCCTGGGACACAGCACTGATTGCTCTCTTCAGAGCGCTGCATTATACAAAGTGCTTTCACGTGTGCTCACTAGAGCTCGGCCCCAAAGCTGTGATATTTCTGTGCTATTGCATAAAGGAGGAAGCTGAGGCGCAGGGAGACTAAGTGACTTGGCCAGAGGCTCACAGAGCTAACCAGGGCTAGTCCTCCCACTCTAAATGTCCTGCCTTCTGTTGGGATCAGTTGCTCTCAGGAGTCATGACTTAACCCTACTGTCTTCAAGAAAGTGGGAGCTGTGGAGGCCCTTACCTGAGACTAGTGTTCTAACTGAGATCTGGCATCATGCCAGCCAATTTATCACCAGTAGCTCATGGGGGTGGTCTGGTCACTTCTTTTTCTCTTTGTTTCCTGAGACATCCTTCAGCCCTAGTTTTACAAACACAGGGAACCTTGTACGTTCCGGGCACCTTGGCCTCTGGGAGAAACTGAGTGATATTTGTTTGCTTCTGGCCCTAGCTCAGCAGAAAGCCTGCTTGATAATACACTGTGGAATAAAATACGTCTATTTCTGAGACTTAGCAATTCAGGGAACCCACAGACACACTTTGATGTACAATGAAAGCAGAAGCAGTGGGTTCTAACACCAGTTTCCTTGCTCTTGTCAACTCAAAAATGGATGAAAACCTGTAACCAAAGCAGCCAAAGACTGGTGTGGGTGCTGTTACTTTCAGGTGGGTGCCTAGTTTTCCATGGGTTCCTTGTGGTCTCCAGCTGAGGTGGGAGTTTGTAGAAGCCACAAGTCAAAGGAATTGCTGGATTCTTGGGTGACTTGGATGAAGAGAGTCAAGTAACTTTAGCTTAACCTGGCCCAGGAATGCACTTCTTAAGATATACATTTCAGAAGGAAAGGTGGATTTTATAGAGATGAGTTCCATGTGCTTATCTGACATAATCAAGAAAGTGTACACATTTGAATCATAGGTATTCCCTTTACCAACACAGGTATAGATCAGACAAGTACGATGTTAGAAGGTCCCAATGAAATATGGGAAACATCCTGCACAAGGGACGATTTGCCAGTTACCGGCCGTGAACACCACACCTGATCCTTCTGCTTTACCATCAGAGCATGGCCGCCAGGATTCCCTCAGGCTCCCGCTCTCCCTCCCACCAAGCAAGTCAAATATTTTAGCAAATGCACCCATTCCATTTATTATATTTGTCATCATCTGACTTATCTGTTATGCTACACAACAAAGCTATATTTTACATGAAAATCTAGTCAGATAACAAGGGCGCCAGACTCTGCACTTAAAATTCCTTCTTACTTAGCAAGTCGATGCAATCTCTTTGTAAGATAATTTGGAAATATCAGTTAAAATTTAAAATACAAATATCTTTTGACCTAACAGCTTCACTTCTAGGACGTTTCCCCCATGAATAATAATGACAGTAATAATAACAACAACAAAACCAAGCCAAAAAAAAAAAAATACAGACATGTGTGTGTAAATATTTATTTCAGTATTATTTGTAAGAACACTAGACTAGACCTAATTAAAGTGTTCTTTAATAGATGATGGTTAAATTCTGATAGCATGCAAACAATAGAATTCTATGAAGTCATGAGAAAGAATGAGGCAAATCTTTGTGATATCGCATATGGAATATGGTATAAGATATGTTAAGTGAAAAAACAAAGGAAAGAGAAGTGAATATAGAGCATGTGCGGTGTGTAGTATGTTTCTTTGTGTATAAAAAGAGTATCAAAGCACTCATTCATTTATTCAAACTAAATTACCAGTAAGTTCCTCTTCTTCATATATTTACTTGCTACTGAGTTTATTGTAGATTTCTAAAGACTCGTTATATAATTTAACTTGTTCTAAGAAGCCATAGTGCCATCTCCACTGAAGCATAATGAGAAGGAGGAAGGAGTTTAAGACACTAGGTTCCTCATTATAACCTCAGGAAAAAATGGAATAGATTTGCTGCCGTTTCTTCCCTTCTTTATCCTCCTCACTGAAATATCCTGTTCCCTCTAAGCTGGTGTTGGTGGGTTCTTGAAGGTGGGTTCATGTAAGTATCCTTTAAAAAAAATCTATAATACCAGGTCTGGTGCTCTCTCATCTTAGTTTTCTCATCTGTAAAATGGGGATAATTCTAGCACCTAGTTCCTAAGGTTGTCATGAAGATTAAACAGGTATATATAGGTAAAATACATACCAAGTACTTAACCAATGCTTTTACATCCTTAAAAGCTAATCTTTCCAGAAAATCAGTCACATTTCTGCACAGTAAGCATTAAAATCTTCAACCCCCTCATTGTCCCTTTCCTCTTCAAGCTCCCTGAAGCCATAAAGTAAATAACAAACATGATCTTTGTCTCCTAAGTTCAACAGAGAAGCTTTTCCTAAGCAATGGTATCCACTGTGATGCGAATTAATATAAACTATTCATTTTATCTCAAAATCGTTTTGAAATCTCACAGTCATTAATTTCAAACCCAAATTTGCCTTTGTACTTAATCATCAGTACTTCTCTCAGGAGTTGAGAATGTAGTGCTTTTATTCATTTACATAAAGTTTAGGTGGCCGCCGTGGCGGTGGTGCTGGCGGCGGTGCTGGCAGCAGTTTCTCAAAGGATCCAACAGAGCTCTTGGGTTGGTGCATTAGAAACTTCCATTGGCTGCTGCAGAAACGAGACACCATCTCAGTGGAGTTTCTGGGCTAAAAGCACAAGTTTCCCAACTGTATAGGTTGGATATGAGATTCCAGAAAAGGAGGTAGCTGTGGCATCCTGAGCAAGCCCTTACCTGTCTGGACCTGAGTTTCATCATCTCTAAAACAAAGGAATTGAATTAAATGATCAAGTAGTTCTTTCCAGTCCCAAACTCTCTAAGTAAATATGAACCCTGTCTCAGGAAGCTGTACACTTTTTGTTTTCCCTTTGTACCACACTAAAACATTCCCCTCTGACCCCAACATTCACACCACACACAGATGTGATATAATAACCGCCCCCATTTATTGAATACTAAGTGTCAAATGCTTTATATACATCATGCACTTAATGCTCACAATAAACCTTGCAGGTAGCTGTCGTTTTCAGATACCCAGAGAGGCCAAAGTGGGAGTCTAGATTCTTCTCTGTAAAAGAGAAACCTGCACTGGGTTACTAAGGCCCCTTCTAGCTCTATACCAGTCTATAAATCTAGATCCACTGTATTCTTTTTTATTTTTTTAATTTTTTAAAATTTATTTAAATTAGTTTCAAATATACAGTACATTGGTTAGACATCTATATATAGTTCATAAAACGATCCCCTCAGTTGCTCCCTCCTTCCCCTGGCCCTCCACCTAGCCATCATACTAATGTTAACTACATTCCCTCTGCCATGCTCCCCATCCCCCTGACCAACTAATCCATTGTATTCTTAAACTTAGCAGGTCAGCTACATTTGGAGTGGGGGCCAGGAATTAGGCAATCCCTGTGGGATTCTTCCTGATATACAAGGTGTAAAATGGCACCAACATCCTTGGATTTCTACTTGCTGAATTTGTTTTGTTTTAGCCATGCTGGTTTTATGAAGCAGCACCAAGGAGTTCCCCTAGAGCCCTTGAGAGCAGCCAGGGAAGACAGAGATTCTGTACATTTGATTCCAAGCCTCCACCCTTCCTATCAAAACTCAGCCCCCTCCAGTGTTTCACTCAGAGAGATTCAGCTGAGTTCCCCTCCTGAGGGTTTTTAGCTTGCGTCAGGCCATTGGGCAATGCTGAACTAGAACATAGAAGATGACCTCACTTTCCGTGTCTGGTTTCAAAACACATATCTAAGTCTCTCATTCTACCGCAGCTGCTCATTTTCTGAATCTTTATCTTCCATCCCTGTCTTATCTTAAGCATTCTGGTCTACTCAGCCAATCTCTCTCTCTCTCTCTCTCTCTCTCTCTCTCTCTCTCTCTCTCTCTCTCTCTCTCACACACACACACACACACACACACTCTCTCTCTCTCTCTCTCTCTCTCTCTCTCTCATTCATTTTATCTCTTTGAAGATATTTCACAGTTGAAAATAAACATATCCAAATTAACACTGTTCTCCATGACAAGAAATCACAAAAGAAGTGAAAGCCTGAGTTCTTACAGCCTCGGTCATTAAGGAATGTCTCTGGAACTTTCTTTCTCTTCACAGGGCTGAGAGCTGCAATAAATAGAACTCATTAGAGAGATAATCTTGGAATAAGAAACGCACACATTTATTATGGGCAGCTGCAATCGTCTGAGTTCCTGGAGGGATGTGGGAGAAGACTGGCATTCATTCGCTGCTCTGGAAAAGGTTGATTGCCAATGGCACCCAAAGGAGCAAGTTCTCAGCATCATGGGTGCTGCCCACCAGGTAGCAGCTTCCACACAGGTCAGGCTGAATGGGAGGACTTCTGGAGCAGCTCCCCCAAAACCATCCAACGAAGCAGTCCAAGGGCGCTTAGCCTGTGGCCTGCCTATGGGGCGGGAGAGGGAGCCTGGCCCCTCGTCAGCCCCTCAGGGATGAAAATCCTGCCATCTGGAAGGGGAGGCACCACTTCACTTCCAGTTGGGACTTCCCTCTGGGTGGCGTTTAGCCAGTAGAAACATAGAACACCCAGTTAAATCTGACTTTAAGATAAATAATGTTTCAGTATAATTATGTCCCAAATACTGCATGAGACATACTTATACCCAAACATTTTCTGTTAAATTCAAATATAACTGGGTACCAGTACCTTCTTGCAGTCTTCTCTCCTGCTAGGCCTTCCTAGGGAGTGTTTATTCATGCTGTGTGCTCTCAAGCAGAAATCGGTGCAGTTCTTTCTCCTGAGGTTCTCGGGGAAAAGGTAAAGACTTCAGGCCACATCTACTGAATAAAATTTCCGGGGGCGGGACCCAGAAATACACATTTTATCACATTGTTATCTAGGTGATTCTGATGCACATTTGTATTAGTTATCTGTTGCTTCTGAATAAATTACCCTAAAATACAGAGGCCGAAAACAACCAACATTTATTATCTTACAGTTTGTGTGGATCAGGAATTTGGGATTGATTTAGCTTTGTGATTCTGGCTCAGGGTCTCTCATGATGCTGCAGTCAAGATATTGGTTCAGGCGGCAGTCATCTCTCAACTCCACTGGTGCCAGAGAATCTGCTCCCGGGTTCACTCACATGGCCTTTAGTAGGTTCTCACTGGCTATTAGCTGGAACATCAGTTCCTCATCACATGGCTGCTGGCTTTTCCTAGAGCTAGGGATAGGGGTGTGGGTGTGGGGAGGGAGACTCCCCAAGACAAATCCAAATCCAGACTGCACAAGATCATGAATACCAAGAGGCAGGAATCATCGGGGACCATCTTACAGGCTGTGTACCACAAAATTCAGGTTTGAGAATTCCTACTACAGATCAGTCCTCAATATCCTGCAACCAAGACTGCATTTTAAAAATAGGAGCCAATGTCTTTCTTTCTTTTCTTTTTCTTTCTTTCTTTCTTTTCTTTCTTTCTTTTCTTTCTTTTTCTTTTTTCTTTCTTTCTTTCTTTCTTTCTTTCTTTCTTTCTTTCTTTCTTTCTTTCTTTCTTTCTTTCTTTCTTTCTTTCTTTTTCTTTCTTTCTTTCTTTCTTATTTTTCCTGTTTCCATCCCTCTATTACACCCTGGGGATTTGAGAAAACAGTCTGAGGAAGTAAGAAGAGATAAGAAAGGAAAAAATAATCAAAATGACAATCTTAGGAGAATAGCAAAATGTCAAAATTTAAAATGTCTGTAAATATTGTTCTAAGAGAAGGAAATTCTTTGCAAATCACGTGTCTTTCTAAAAAAATTTAGCCTTCAACGTAACACTTGAAGAATTTCCTGCGAGGACTTCTGGAAACATAATAAGTAGGGTGACTATTTGTCTCAATTTGCCCAGGACTCTCCCCTGTCCAGGGAAATACTCCAGTCCCAGGCAGAACACGATGGTTGGTCACCTTCTTACTAAGGAGACAACAATCACATCAGCCACTCTGCCCCTATCTACAGACTGCGTAAGTCCGCTTCATGATGAAGTGGAGAGGGCATGGGCACTGAGCTAGAAGCCCATCAATATGTGCCTTTGGCTGCAGCCTTAAGCTAGCTCATCTAGAAGACAGGGCTCATGAATCTGCTTTAGTGAAGTTTAAATATAATGGTGCCCATGGGAGTGCCTTGTAAACAGAGAGGTGTCATACAGATGCTCTTTACAACTAATTTGAAGAGAAGAGTTGCTCCTAGCATGAAAGGTGGGACTGAGATTGTTACCCCTTTACACTTTTGCAACCAAATCTGACATTTTCTCTTTCATCTAGGCCGGCTGTGCTGACCTCCTGAAAAGGTGAACACAGCCTACAAAAGCCATGTTACACACCTTTTCTTGTGTGTACCATAGGGTACCTATTTACACACATTTTAATTTTCCATTTGACCCCCCGATTGATCTACACCATTCCCTCCAGAAAATGCTAAGCCTCCAAAAAGTACAGTCATCTCTATTGTACCCTCAATGACAAGTTTCCCAGAAAATCTACAAAGATTCAATAGAAAAGACATGATTCATTTTTCACAGCTGTGATGGTGTGACTCTGTCTTCTCAGGGAGAGAACCTTCCCTCACCCTCCTCCACTTCCATTCCTCAAGGTTTGGGAGCCTTTTTTGTTGGCAAGAAAGACAGTCATCTGTAAAATTTGTTCAAGTGCTCATTGCCTGTTTTTCTTCTGCCTTTACCAGTTCTGGGCAGGCCTGTACATTTATACGATGCAAAGTCTCTACTTCAAAATAGACGGCGTCATTTTGCACTGACTGCTTTTCTTTGGGGTGGGCCACATAGCAAGAATGGCCATAATTTGCTTTCATCCATCTCTCTTCTCCACCTACGCCTATCCCCTGCTGTGAGTCCCAGGCACCCAGCAACGACACTGGGCTGATTATGATGCAAAAGAAAGATGATCCGGATCTGGTCCATTCCCTGCTGTTTTGCAGCCATGAAACCTAGAACCTCTCTGAGTCTCAATGAGAAGAATGATATCTGGCCTCCCTGAAGCATGAGGTGCTTTGTAAAGATCAAATCAAATAAGATTAATGTAAATAAGAGATCTTTTAAAATCTTAGAGTACCATATAATTTATAAGGTGTTTAGTTTTTAGTAGAGTCCTTCCTTTGACATGCTTCAACTATCTGTCCAGCTGAGCATTCCTATAATATTATTTATTATTTGCATGGTTTACTAGGTGACAATTTCTACTTACTGACCTTCGCTAGCTTACCTAACAATTACAGTAATCTTAATACTGCCCACAAAGCTGTTGCCTTATGATTTCTGTTTTACAATTTTAACACTTAAGAGGTTGATTTTTGCCCCTGCAATTTAGACCAGTCTCCAAGGTGTGTTTTTTCCCTGATGGTGATATTTCAGTTTATGCAGAATTTAACTTTTAGTTTTATACCATTTCTACGTAGTCATAAAGTGTTTTAAAAATCTATTTTTGAAGTCATCAGTTCTATCTCAATAAAATTGATTTTTATAATGTGGGCAGTGTTTAGGCAAATCTTAAACAAGTACCATAATTAAAGAGAAGATTATAAAATACTTTTTTCCTGATTCAAGTTACAGGCTAGCTTATAGTTGATATATATTAATTAAGACATTACAACCATTGTCGAAAGATATGACAAAAAAAAATTTTTTTTCACTTACAACCCCACCAGCCTGGTACAAGTAAACAGACTGAAAATGAAACTAAGTAAATTGTTTCATTAATGCATTTTTCTTCCAAAGAGAAAGAATGGGAGAGTAGGGCTCAAAGAATCAACCTTATACCGCAGCTCTTTTTCTCCTTTCCAGGTCATTTGGGGAGTAACAGCTAGGGTCAGGCCATGCATAAGTGCTCAGAAAATTCTTGATGTAGCTGGACAGACACTGTACTGGTTAACTTTATGCGCCAATGTGGCTGGGCCATGGTGCCCAGATATTTGGTCAAACATTCTGAATGGTTCTTTAGGGATGTTCTTAGATGAAATTAACATTTAAATGAACATTTAAATTGATTAAAGCAGATTGTCTTCCCTGATATGAAGGATCAATCAGTTGAAGGCCTAAAGAGAACCAAAACTTGAGGTGGAAGAGAGCTGAGTCCCTTAACTTCTCTCAGCCTAAAGCACTTTGCAAACACTGCTATATAATGTTTGATATAATATTTACTTGTTACATTTCCTAAATTAATAGTAAGAGCTAACATTTGAGGACTTTATGCCAGGCTCTGTGCCAAGCACACTTATTATTTCATTAATCCAACAACCCCATGTGGTGAACAGTGTACTGTCCCCATTTTCTAAAGGAAGAAACTGAGGTATAGAGAAGTTAAGCCACTTGTCTTAGGTCACACAGCTGAGACGCAGCAGAGCTGGGACTTATATCTAGGTCTCTTAGAACTAGGTAATGTTCTCCCTAATGATTAGCTCTGTGACTACGGGTAATTATTTAACTGCTTTAACTTCTAATTTTCTTGTGTGTACCATGGGGTACCTATTTACCTACGAAGCCTATTGTGAGAATTCAGAAAAATCACTTTTGGCGAGGCCTCTAGCATCATGTCTGATGTACACTCAAAGAGTACAATGAGAACTTCTATTCTAGACCCTGTGTCCTGCACCGCCAGCCCCTTTGCACAGGGGGACAGCCTAAGTAAGCATATGTGAACAGGGGGAGCAGCCAAATTTGCTGGAAATCAATAACTAATCCGCCACATTTATTGAATATGCTTTTACGAAATATTTTCCCTGAAAAGAGTCTATTAATTGGAACAAATATTTTATGCTAAGTCTTTTAAGATGTTTAATGAATATCTTCTTGAATATGTTTATAAGAAGTCTGAGTTACTCTACAATGCGAAACTCTTTTTTTTTTTTTAGGCAAGGCAACCCTTGGTTGACCTCAAAGATTGCAAGGAACTTGTCAGTTTACAATCCCCCCTTTTTTTTACACCTACAGCACCTGGTCTTCCTAGGTAGTCTCCCATCCAAGTACTAACCAGGCCCGACTCTGCTTAGCTTCCAAGATCAGACGGGATCAGGTTTGTTCAGGGTGGCATGGCTGTAGATCAATGCAAAACTATTGACAAATCCAACATTCCTTAAAATACTGATGAAATACATCTCATATTTAGAAACATAGTTGTAAGATTGTTGTGTAAGTTTGCTAGGGCTGCTATAACAAAATACTTCAGACTGGGTGGCTTCAACAACAGAAATTTATTTTCTCAGAGTAATGAGTGCTGGAAGTCTGAAATAAAGGTGTTGTCAGGGTCGGTTAGATGGCTGCTTTCTCCCTGTGTTTTCATATCATCGTCCCTTTGTGCCTGTCTGTGTCCTAATCTCCTTATAAGGACACCAGTCATATAAAATTAAGGTCCACTCTAATGACCTCATTTTAACTTAATTAACTCTTTAAAGACCCTGTCTCCAAACACACCACACCTGGGGTAGTGGGTTTAGGACTTGATCATGTAAATTTTGGAGGAACACAGTTCAGCCCATAACAAATATATATATATGTATAAACTATTATCACAATAAAAACATTCTTATTTCTTGGATATCTTCAAAATTGTGGGGAAGGAACAAACTTTCCTCTGCCATCGAGTTTCCTCCGGTTGGTCTAATAACAAAATAGACATGAGACAGATTAGCAAGCGAAAATCACCAAATTTAATGCATACATATGTTTGAGAACCTCACATACAAGAGAGAGTCGGAGACCCTACATGCATGAGAGGTTCTGAGATAGAAAGGGAACATGGGTATACAAGACATCCTGAGCTAGGGATGAGGTAAGGTGCCTTGGGAGCTTTAAAGGGTCATTGCAGGATGATGAGAAGAACACATTCTTAGTAAATAGAAGTTTGTCTTGTCCCATAGGTAGGTCAAAAGAGGTCATCTCTGATAATCACTTATTATGGGCAAGGCCCCTAATTCAAGGTCTTCCAGGCAGTCAAGGGAAGAGTGGAAGTTCCCCTTGAGCTTAAAGCTAAAATTGTCTTTAGCTCAAAGTCTACATACCACATCTTGGGGTGGCTTGTTCTGAACCACCACAGAATCATTGACTGTACATGAAGAATATATTTATATTCACTGGCTAGATTTGAGAAAATATATGTGTGAATATATTCATATTTATATGCATGAGTACTCCTTGAAAAAAATCTTTTGGTAAACTGGTTATTTTGGTAAATTTGACAGGTTGGCTATATAGGGAATTGATACTTTGTGGCACTGTCTCTCTGAGAATTAACAATTGGGCATATTGATCCAGAGTCAATGTAAAGCCTGTGTGACCAAAAACTAATGGGTCTTCCCACCCTCCAAGAATATCACACTGTTATCTGAGAGAAAAAAGCACCCCAAACCATGAGCACCTACTGAAACAACAGCAGCAATGAGTTGACAGGTAGCACAAGGGTCATTCTCAGGGAAGAAAGGAGGAGGACTTCCAAACCTGGGGAAGGCCAGCTGGGTGAAGAGCTCCCCTGGGAGACTCCAGATCCTGGTACATGGACTGAGGGTGGGAGAGGGAGAGCAAGATAACCCTAGAGATAACTCCTGTTTCCCACCTTTGTATTTCTTTCTCTCCCCTTTTCCTGAATCTCCCCCAATCAGGACGGCCACATGGTCATTTCTGTGTCACGAATTCCACTTCCAAGTCACCCCAGCAATGAATCGTTAGAATCACCAGCTCCTTAATGTTGAGACCCAAGTCCCCTCCTTCATTCAAGGACATTAGTGGTAAACTCCTTTCTCCTCCACACCTGCATCCAAATTTAGCTACATCTTTCTCCCTCCCTCCTATTAGTCTTTTTGAAGAGGTGATTCTCCTTTTTTTCCTGAATCAATTTACCTGCCTGTGCTCTGGATCTCAATTCATCTTTCTGGGCTCCTCCACACCTCACTGCATGGATTACCTACTCCTCCCTGCAGTAACCACCTCCCCTTTACTTCAGCAAGTTCTCTCCCGTTTCATCCCTTTTCTACAAGCCTTCTCCCAACCACGACTCTTCTCATTCCCACCAAACTCTGTGAAATAAGCTACCACTCTCACTTTCTCCACTCTATTGCCTCACTTTTCATTCACATCTTCTCATTTTTGTATTCCCTACAGCAGAGGTCCCCAAACTTTTTGGCACCAGGGACTGGTGCTCATATGAGAATCTGATGCCTGATGATCTGAGGTGGAGCTGAAGTGGTGATGCTAGTGCTGGGGAGAGTCTGCAAATACAGATGAAGCTTCACTAGATCACCCACTGCTCACCTCCTGCTGTGCAGCGGGGTTTCTAACAGGCCACAGACAGGTACCCGTCCACAGGCTGGAGATGGTTTGGGACTTCTGCTCTACAAGAACTACCCTACGCATCACAGGTGCTCAAGAAAAGATAGCTGGATTAATTATTGAACTAAGTAATGGAATACTCCTTGAGTGATAAGTGCGAGGATTACTCAGGATGCAAAGAAGACACTGCTCTTATCTTTGAGGGTGGCACGAGTTACGGAGACAAGACAGAAATGTGAAAGATGTCACCACAGCCATATTGTGAATGAACAGGACAGAATCTTTTCAAATGCAGGCATCCGAAGAGGCCCCTGAACTAGATGAACACCTTGTTTCCGCCCAGTGCTTACTTGGGTGCCAGTCAACAAAGTCAGAGTGAGGTGCGAGGACCAAAGGGGAACGTAACCACTGTGCCACCAGTGGGGGGTTCACATAAAATGAATGCATGTAATAAGCATTTGGGGTCCTCTTTTGTAGGAAAGGACGCCATCCTTGGAAGGAGGAAGGCATCAGTGGACAAATGTGCTTGGCGCAATGGACGACGCAAACAGCGTGAATCTGTATAGGGTAGGCGGGACTTCCTCGGTGTCTGGAGGACTAAAACTGGAACCTGGTCCTGGCTTTCCCTGGCGCTGCGCCCGCGGTTTCCTCAGCTATAAAAGGAAGGCGACAAGGAGTGTGTGCAGCGATCTCGGGGTGATTTTCCACACTCCGCACCGCATCCTCCGCCGCCCTCAGGACCCCGCCCTCCCAGGCAGCCACAGCGCTTCCTCCCCTGAGCAAAGCTGGCAGCAGAGAGGAAACATCACTGCAGCCAAGCCTTCCCCTGAGGTTTAGCTCTGGAGAAAGAGCCCTGTCCATCCGCCAGGCCCTGTCCATCCGCCAGGCCCTGTAGGGCCTTGGCACCCCTGCCAGCCCAGTGTCCAGTGCCCACCTCAGTCTCCACGGCAGGGCTTCCCACGGGCTGGGCTGCTTTAAATGAGGCCTTGGAGCTTCCACAAACCAAAGCAGCCTTTATAGCCTGCCTGGGAAGACCTGCAACCCAAAACTCTTCTTGAAACAACGAAATAAGACACATTGTTGAGCTGAGCAAGCCTTTCATCTGATAGTTTCGAGGAGCCAAAGTAAATACATTTGCAAAAACAGGCCACTCTTCTATGCTCCAGAAATAATAGCAGCAGCAGCAGGAACAGTAGCAGCAGTAGTAGTAATAATGATAATTTTTAAAATGGTTGGCTCTGTCCTGGGCTCTGGCCTATAGTGCTCACTCCTTTTAGGAACTGGCTCCTTTACATGACACAATTCGCACCTCGCTATTGTCCCCAGCACCTGTCACAGGGGCCTGTTCCATTGAGCACAACTGAGGAGACATGGTGATTCTAGAGGTCTCTGGGTATCTTCTGTGAAGGAGAAGACTGATAAGACTTAGCCCCATATCAACTAGGGTCTGAAAGGAAGAAAGCCTGATCCACAATCTTCTCTCGACTCCCTTCAATGACCCTGCAGCTATGGACCCCTGCTCATTCAGAGATGAGGTCGATCTACAGACAGCTGTTGTGAGCTGAGAGCGCTACTAGCACTCATGAAGAGTGCTATTTATTCTCAAACGGAGCACTGCTGGCTGAGAAGGGGGAAGAAGGAAGAAACCTTTGTCAACTGGAAGCACCAAACACAGTAACTCATATTTCTGTCCAGCTTTCAAGTTGACATTTGGCCCTCACATCTATTTTCCTATTTGAGCATCCTAAGAACTCCATGGATAGACAGAACAAATCTCACCACCACCATCATCATATCCCTATCTTAAGGTGAAGAAACAAACTCAAACTGAGAGACTTGTCCAAGGACTCACAACTAGTCAAAAGCAGAGGCAGGAGTTCAGCCTGCATGCTCTGGCTTCTGTGTAGTCCAGGAAGTTTCGACCAAATGGTACCGAGGCAAATCTTTAATTGAGAGAGGGACAGGGTGACCATGGGTGGGGGAGGGTGG
Source organism: Eidolon dupreanum (assembly GCA_028627145.1). NCBI lineage: Eukaryota > Metazoa > Chordata > Mammalia > Chiroptera > Pteropodidae > Eidolon > Eidolon dupreanum. The sequence goes on along the minus strand of CM053509.1, from coordinate 34,397,170 downwards.
TTTACATGGCCACTCTCCTAATCATGGTCGATACTTAGCATTGATTGGAATGATGGTAGCAAAATGCCCTGGGAACCCGTGGATGAGTTAGAGAGTCATGGGAATGCTCCTGTGGTGGGAGAAGTGTTTCTGGAGAGATTCACAAGCTGGACCCATTTCATCCTCCTCCCAACTTGGGGAGGCTGAGCAAGCCACAGTCCTGGACTCTCTTTATAGAATCCCACTCTCCTTGCTGGGGTCCTCATAGAAGGACAGCAAACAATGCCATTCTTTTTGCTACAGAATAATGGCTACATTTTTCAAGGCTATCTGGCAAGTTATGCCTGTGCTCTAGAGACATCGTTAAGAAAAATAAAGCCGAAGAATTCCTCTAGCCTTTTATCAATTAATTACAAACCTACTTACAGCCCTCAGTCTTCTTTACAGACAGACACACACACACACACACACACACACACACACACACACACACGTTATACTCTCTGCTCACATTTCACAGGTCTGGGCAGAGATCTTTATCTAAATGCAAAGCTCTGAATTGCTAAGTGGCAATACTAACTTGGGTCTTATGTTAAGTTAGCCTTGATCACTTTAAGCAAGATCACATAAAGTAGCACGCGTATCAATTTTGACAGTCTCGAGCCCATCCATGTGCAACCCCAACATTTAATCTTGTTTCCTATTGGTCGGTCATTTAATTCTCCTACATATGTAGCCAATCGTCTGTCAATCATCAAAGCGGCTTTTAAAATCAACCCCAGGACTCTATTGTTGAAAAAATAAGTGAACAGCTGGTTTATGTTTTTCATAAATTAGCCCTTGTGAAAATCAGGGATTATTCTGGAAAACTTGAAATTCATGGTCTTATTTTAGATTTTTTTTCTCAGTTCGGTTTCAGGATGCCATTTAGTTACAACATAAGGACCTTAGACATCCCAATACAAGAAATTACAATTACTTTTTTAAGCTATCTTACCAATTTACCTAGAGTAACATGAGGTGAATATATCAAATCTAGTGATATAAAAAAATTAGTCTCACTTCAGTCTTTTAAAATACCTGATTGCTCTGGACTGTTACATCTAAAGTCCTATAATGGGTATTGTGTTTATAACATCTGTACCCCAAAGGTCAGCTTTGTCTCCATTCTAGGGCGCCCTGCTGGTATGTACTGGGAAAGGCGAAGTTTTATCTTGCATCTCTGAGTGGCCCGCCCAGCGTGGGTGTTCTCCCTGGCCCTTCCAGCTCTGCACTGTCCATCTGGTGAGCTCTGCCTGGTCCTTCCAGACCCGTCCTCATGCACAGGATGCTGCTCTCTTCCTTCGAGCACCCCAGAGGGTGAATGGGAGGCAGGGATGTTTCTTACACTGGCCTCTTCACTTTGTGCCACTACATGTAGGCCATACCCAGGTGTCATAGCTAAAGGGAATTACAGTAAAAGAGGTAAAAAATTAAAACTACACTGAATGTGGGCTTTTCCCATAACCCAAGAGAAAAGCAGCACCAGAAGTTTGACCTTTCGTAGATGACACCTTCCGTTCCTAATCTTGCTCTCTGGATCACAGCCCTCACTGCCCAAGAAGCTCTCCTAACAGATTTTGTCGCTCTCCATCCACTATCCAGGCACCTCTCTAACCATCGGGGTTAGTCCCGCTCCAGAATCCACCCACTCTCCTAAGCAATTCATTTTCTCAACCCTCGAGTTATTCCCTCTAAATAATGATCCCAAGATGGGGATAGAGAGGTGGAGGAGTGAACATCTTCTGGGCGCAAAGGTGGTAGATTTGCTCTTGTGTTAACACGGTTAAATCAAATCCCTCCCACAGTGGGTTTTTGTTTCTTCACTTTTGCTTTCTGACTAATGATGTTTACTTTTGTGGTTTGATAGGTTAAGATTTCCACGGTATGATCAGCAACCAACATATTCTAGGAAGCTTATAAATCAACTTGCTAAGACGATTTGACTGATATGATGGACAAAATGAAGACTTAGAAAAGCAGGTTACTTCCTGGGAAAAATAGTGGTTGAAGGATCTTTTAAGATTAAGAGTGGGATTTGAAGGGCAGAAAGGCTTGAAGGCTCTAGCAGTTAGGACCTACTCCACTGTGGGGGGTGGGGGGAAGGAACCCAACCCAAAACCAGCAGAACAAAGTTAACAAGGTTATATAACTGGTGAGTCCAGGGGGCGTGGCTGGCTTCAGGCATGGCGGGTTTCTCAGGCTCAAACTGAATCATCAGAACAGTGTTCTGATTTCTCTCTTTGCTTCTAGATTCTGTTTTCCTCTATGTTGACTTTTAGTCTTGGGCAGCTCAAGGCTTATTTTATCCTTAGCACTAAGCTACCCCAGAAAAGAGGAAGTGCTTCTTATCCAGGAGGGTTTATAAGGTTAACTTGGGTCATGTGACACATGCCCCTAAACTGTGGCTGGGGTCATGAAGCTGTTTGGCTGGGCTTGGTCCTGGAGCAGAGGAGTCAGTGCAGTGGGTTCTTAGACAGAAGTTTGGTCTGTAGCAGATGGTTGGGAGAAGGTCTGATAGAGGACAGAAGTCACAGCTACAATTATCCACTACATGAGAAGATCATAAGCAAAGACAGATGCAACAAATCACACTGTATTCAGGAAGGTCCACTTTGGTAAGACAGCGAGAGGGAAGCAAAACAAGATACACTAAAGGGGGCTCTGAATACCAGCATGGGATTTTCTACTTAACCTGGCAGGCTCTGGGGAGATTTTTGAGCAGGATGATGAACAGTTTGTAACGCCGTTAGGAGAATGCGCTGCCACCATTGTTGGCACAGATGTGTGCAGAGAGATGTTGGAAGTGGGAGACATAAAGGAGCATAAATTAGAGGTGATGTGGCCTGACCTGAGGCAATAGCAGTAAAATCAGAAAGGGGAGGAAGACTGTGAGTCCCTCTGATGGGGGAGTGTAGAATACACTGATTCTATGTAGAGGAGGAATGAAAGATGGTGAGAGAATGATGATGTCATTAGTAAAACTAGAAAGTGAGGCAGAAGAGTCTGTTTGGCAGAGATTTTGCTCAGACATGGACATACTGCAAGCAGAAGATACCAGGCAGGCAGGTGAAGAGGCGAGGCCAAAGCTTAGGTGAAAAGTCAGAGCCAGAGGTCTCAAGAAGGGACATCTACATTAAGCTTATAGTTGGAATCATGAGAATTGCCAGATCTATGAAGTACATAAAGGTAGGTGATAGAGACAGAAAAGGAACTAAGTAACCAGATATGGGCAGAGGAAAAAAGTTGAACCTACTTAAGTCTCATGGGAGGGGAGTTCCACTCCGAAACAGAAAATGAATTGGACATCCGTGGTCGACATTAATTTCCAGTGTGGGTTCCATATTCTTCATTTTATATTCTCTTTGTTTCTTTTCACAAGTGAACTCACAATCAAACCAAATCCAATGAGCAGCCATTGAAGCTAAAGATTTAATCGCTTTCTGAGCACAAGTTATTCTGAACCTGGTCTAAGCTGTATTGGACACCTGAGCCTCTTGTCATTAATAATAACGTATTCATTTTTTGGACTCCTCTCATTTTCTAGAATAAGGACCAAGTATTAAAATAATTGTCCAAGCATCACTGTGCTGCAGACAACTAAACTGTTGACTGGCAGGCAGTATTACTATGTTGATTTGGGGAAAGACATACACAATCTGAACTTGGCACATGAAAGGTAGGTTGGAGGATTCAGTGTATAAAGTATATAAATGGGAGCTGTATGACCATCAGCATATTTGAGAACTGCTTGTCCCCAAAGCCAAGGGAGAAGACAAGACATTTTCAAGATTTCTCTTTTATTGTTTCTACCTTTTCCAACTATTCCTTGAAATCTGGTATTTCCCAGGGTCTTATCTTGAATATATATATTTTTAAACCTATCCATTTAGGGTGATCTATAAGACCTCACCTTTCACTATCCACCCTCTCTTCTGCCCCAAACCTATACATTTAGCTGCCTATTACATTGTATCTAACCAGGTCTACAGTGTGCTCAAGCTATGCACTGCAAAAAGCGTCACTGAAAGGGAACACAACTCGCATTGTAGATATCAGTATTGTTTTGAAGCTAAAACAAAAAATTAAAATTATAACCGCTGATTCCAAAGTTGTACAATTTGTATACATGACAATTTCCTGGCAGATGGGAATAAAACCTCTGGTTCTAATAAAATCAGGCTATTGCAACACTTTTCCAACAGAAAGTATTTTGAAGAAAAGGAACTCTTTCTGATGTGCATGAAGGCACTATATGGACTGTGGAGGCCTTGACTCCATTCGCATGCTCCATGGGCACCTACCCCACCACCATTTCTTGTTCAGTCTAGGTCCATAATGGCTCTCAAATCCATCCCTTCTGCTCCATTCTTACTGCTACTGCCCAAGTTCAGACCCTCCCCCCCACCCCCGCCAGTTTCCTCTCACCTGGGCCATTGTCAATGCTGCCTTCCTCATCTCTCTGCCTCATATTTTGCCCTCCTTCAGTCTATCCTCCAGACTGCGGTCAGAATGTTCTAAGACAATTTGATCAAGTTATGTCCCTGTTTAATATCTTCTCATTGCCTACGGAATCCAATTTACACTCTCCTGAACATGGTACAGATGCTCCATGTCCCGCTGCCCTCCGGTCTATCAGTCGTTTGACATATACACCCTATGTTCCAGCAACCACCATGTTTGATGCAGCTGCAGGTGTTTGTCTAGAACACCTGACAAGTTGTCCAATGGATTCCGATCATCTTTTAAAAATCTAACTCAGTGCCTAACACAGTACAGATGTGTATCCTGGACACTTAGCTTGTACTGGTTTGTTGACTGAATTAAAATGAATAAATGTGTCCAATGTTTCAGAAAAGTACGGGAAGGTGGATTTAATGATGAGAGAAGTGAAGAGAATATAAATGTATTGAAGATCTTTTAGATTGGTTGTTGTTCTAGGTGCTTTATATATGGAACCTTAACTTCAGGTTAAATATGGAAAAATACTAACAGCAACAAGCTACATCTTTCATTTGCTGTCCCCCTCTACAATATTCTGAGCATCCAGGAACTTCTATACTAAGTTCTGCTCCTGCCCTCTGCAGCCTCCTCTAGTCTGCTGCATTGGGACTTTTGTGGTTTCAATAGGGGATATTTCTGTTTTGTTTGTTTTGGTATTACTTTCTGCTGGGAAGTACCAAATCAGTAATGCCTTGTATCTTATCAATGTTTTTTGGTAAGAGCAATCTCTTGAGTCTTCTCCTTCGTGATTTCTTACTCTCTTCTTGAGATGAAGGCAGTGTCTAAAGAGGAGATGAAGAAGTCACAGTGGAACATAAAAGGAAATGATAGGCATACTGCTAAACTTAGAATCCATTTTTGACAAAGACGCTTTTGTTTGTTTTTCCTGGACCACATTATACGTTGTTAACTTGGGAAGACTTCGCATCTCTCTGATTTGCAAGAGTTTACCAGACTGAATCCTCACAGTGAGCAGTTAAGGCTTTTGCTGGGGACATGCCTTCTTCCCTACGCTCATCCCCATGTATTATCAAGTTTAACCATCACCACAGTGCTAGGTAGTCGTCACTAACATTCAGTTTTACTTGCCCAAGGACATAGAGCTAGATTAGGTGATAATCATGTGAGCCATTTTCTCCTTAAAAGAAAAACAGAATGTTCAAGCTTGGGTGCATAAAGGGAAGGTGATAGGATTTGGAACTGGACTGGGGCTGTTTTCCAGAGCTCACTGGGGATTGTTTCTACCTGCCACACGGAGCCTGCTGTTCTCTTCCCTTCCTTGGAATCTCGGGTTAACCACCCCTTACTTCAGACTGAGAGTAACAGACTGAATGTGGGTGTCAGACACACGCTTGAGAGAGAAGAGTTTTCAACAACAGAATTTTTTTAAAAAAATCCTTGTGACAAGATTTAGAAGGAAGATAGCTTTTTAAAAACCACATTATTGTACCTACATTCATAAATGTCACCGAAATCCAAAGACATTCTCTGGTTAAACATTTATTAGTTGTGGGAGTGTGAAACTTGTTTTTCCTGTTTTTAAGTTTCAAGAAGCCAGGACTATGTTCTATGTGAATTATATGCCATGAGATTATGCTTTATACTCATTCTGAATATACATGTTAAGTTTCTCATCTAGGTTTTGGATAAAACATGCTGTTTATATTTGGAGCACCCCAATATGCAGCTGTACTGTGTCTACAGTACAGCGGGTTTTCAGGACACATTCCTAAAAGAACAAGGTCAGGTACTGAATGTAGATACATAAGGTTGTTTGTACTGTATACACATAACTCTGGCAATGATTTATCAAAGTAATAATGAGCCAACACATAGACCTGGAACTCAGACTGTTAATGCCTGGACTTCAGTATATTAACAAATTGGAATAAAAGTTAACCTTTAAAAAGTTTACGCCCGAGTGTTTAAAAGCACTGATCCATTAAGGGTTTAACAGACTGCCAGTGGTATTTTATTAGAGCTAATTACATGAAGGAAATGTGCTAACTATTCAAACATTCAAGCCTATATGGACTGAGTCTAGAAACGGCTCTTTTTCAAAAGGCTTCATTTTGTTTTGCAAGGAAGAAATAGCATTGTTTTTAACCTTGTGAATATTAAAGTGTAAACTTACTCTTCATCAAAATAAGTGTTATAGATAAGTAATAAACATTTCTAGAAATTAAGACCAGCTATTTAGTGTTCATGACAATCTTTTCCATCAATTAAAACCAAAAGGCCTTGAAAGTTTAATATAATGCAATTAAGAACATGTGCCACTTAAGATTGGCTGATAGAGAAGCAGATACAATTCAAGGTTATTCTCATTCTTGTCTGTTGGTATGTAGTCTGATAGCCTATGGGATTAGTTAAGCTAAACTCCTACATCCCACCACATGTATTTATTACATGGTAAAAAATCGTTTATCCAGGAGACAACTGCTTCATAAGTATTTCAGAGTCACCTTGCTCTTTTCAAGTTAACACACCTAAACTCTGAAAATAGTTATATGGATACATCAATTCCCAGACTTCAGAAAAATGACCTGCTGCTGTACTTTAATTACCTGCTACCTAACTGGTCTCAGTTTAACAGAGATAAGAACCATGAAGTAAAAACTGACTCAGGGTCCAGGGTAGTGGAATGTTAATCTTGGAGCTCCAGCCAGCAAGCCCAGGCTCCTGTATTTAGAAATGAGGATTTCCTCTACTTCTATTGGCCTTTGAATGCCCATGGAACTTGCTTTATAACCATAAAAATGAACAGCAAAGGGTTTTCTTCTACTATATTTTCTTCTTTTTTTCTAAAATTGCTTACTTTTTCAAATAACAGTACTGCGGAACAGTGTTCTCAGCCTCCTCTCACACTAGGTGTCATTCTCACCATGATGGGGGCGTGATGTTTACATGGGTCCTATACTCTCGAAAAGACATCCAAACTTTACCCTGCAACACAGATAAAAATCAACTTGCATTAACACATCATCCTAGTTCCCACACGTAAAATAATTCCACCCTACTATAATTACATTTATTGAATACTTACTACATGCCACGTACATAAGTGCATTGTATATATGAAACTGATTTAATCCTTATGACAAACTACGAGGTAGATATTATTATGATCCTCACTTTACATATGAGGAAACTGAGGCACACAGACTTTAAGGAATTTCTTTAAGGTCACACAGCTAGTAATGGCAGAACTGAGATTCAAACCTAGGTAATCTGGTCTCAGGGCCTGTGCTGACAGTTTTCAGAATGCACATGGGGAAAACATTATCATAATTTGCTCTAACATTTTAAAGTATTATTTTGAAGACTATTGTATTGTTATTAATGAATTACATAAAATGTATATCAAATTGATGTACTCACAAGATCTTCAAAGAACTCTACAAATGTATAAGATCTAAGATGATGTCTTAAATGACTCCAAATACCTAAACATTTTAACTTTACTGAAAATGACTTGAGAATTAACTGCTTTCTTGGTGAAAGTTATGTAAAGTGAAATCTTTGCATTTCCATTACCTGATTTTCAGTAAAATTTTGTTGCCACAATTTTTTTCTGTACCTGTATTAGCCTGAATGTCTCTATTGTATGAAAACTGAATATTCTACTTTTACAATGTTTATTATCAAAGAATCAAAAACTCTTTAAAATCTGAATATGCCTTGAAGAAAAACTTAAAGTCAAATAGCTGGGCAAAGCTTACAGTATTGTGGTATAGCCAGAGAGAGCTTCAGTCTTTTGATGTAAAAGCTACTTACTACTCTAGTGGTGATGGCATACTGGTTTGAAAAACTAATTAAAATTAATTAGAAGTTTTAAGTACCTTAGATGTAAAATCATGCATTATAAAAAGTACTTTCAAGGTGAATTTAATTTTCAGAACTTGAATTTAGCCTCCTAAATGTCAGTCTCTCATAGAAGATACCAATTGCAGAGAAATGGTTTATGAATTGCAATTTATGTAGCTTTATGAAAATTTTAAAAATTTCAAAAGGCATGTCAGAATGCAATGGACAAAAAGGTAAATCAAGTACAATTTTATAAGAAAAAAATCCAGTTTCACTTACACTGCAGTTATGATCTGCATGTCTGTGTTGTCCCCTCCACCCAAACTGCCAAATTTGTATGTTGAAATCTATTCTCCCAATGGGATGGCTTTTGGAGGTGGGGCATTTGGGAGGTAAGTCATGAGGATGAAGCTCTCATAAATGGGATTAGTGCCCTATAAAAGGGACCCCAGGGATATGACTTGCCCCTTCTGCCATGTGCGGTTACAGTGAGGACAGCTGCCTGTGAGGAAGTGGGCACCTTGATCTTGGACTTCTCGGCTTCTAGAATTGAGAGAAATAAATTTATTTATAAGCCATCCAATCTATGGTAATTTGTTCGAGCAACCCAAAGAGACTAAGAAAACCATGTTATATTCTGAAAGCAACTCATAATAGGCAGGTAGCTTTATTCTTTAAAATCTAATTCATCTTTAAAAAGCAAGTGTGAATCCATTTCTATTTTAACAACTTCCTTCTATAAACTATTTAATGACGAAGTCAAGCAATGCCATCTACAGGGAACCTTTAGAACCACAGTCATATTTCTATGACCCTCATTCTTTAAACGAATACAGCATTTAGAGTCTGATTTTAATATTGTCTTTGGCATCATTTAACAAGGAAACTTTCAAGAAAAAAAGGCAAGAAGAATTAAAAGGTATGCTGTGTAAAAAAATCCTGCTGCCAATCATTCCCAATTAATAATACTCCTTAAAATAATTAAAAAGAACCTACATTCACTCTAAGGTTTACCGAACATATGACCTGTTACCAAACGTATGGACCCTTGGTTATGAACTGTAATGGGTTAAGATTCAAAGCTATACAGCCTCAAAGATCTTTAAAGTAATGACTGGCATATAGGGAAGACTCAAATCATTGGTGACTATAGATGTTATCAATTTTCTTTTTCCAGTTATTGAATTTCCCTTTCCTCTTGAGTAGCATCACTTTTCCCTTCTTGGCCAGATTCTCTAAATTTTCAGGGAGTCAGAAAGTGGTAAATTTTCCTAAGATTTCACTAATAAAAGCTGGTACTATCTGTTAACTAAGTACCAGATATTTAGTTTCCATTAACTGCTTAGGAATCTGCTTAATGAAGTGCTAAGGGCAGTATGAACTACAAATTTGAAAAAGAACAGCAAAACAAACTTTAAAGATTGAAGCAAGCCTGCAGGAAAGAACTGTTCTCTTGGCTTTGATCTTTAATTTCTCTAAATAGGGCTGTTTTTTTGCCCTATTTCTAAAACTCAGTCCTGTCTGAAAACTCCTATTTCATAAAAGATTCCACAATGGATTCGAAGATCTTTCCTTCCCTATGTAGTATAGGCCCATTCTAATCATGGGTAGTTTGTTTTTACATTTCTCCTCCCTTTGCTAGGCTTCCTTATTTCAATAGCTCTCAATTTAGGCTAAACATTAAAACGATTTGGAACCCTTTAACAAAAACACCATGCCTCTGATATAATTGGACTGGGATGGGGCCTGAACACGGCTTTTATTTGCTTTTAATTTTCCAGGTGATTGCATATGCAGCCTAGTTTGACAAACACTGCCTTATTGTGGGGGCTCCCTAATTGGCTAAAACTGCATTCTGATAAGTGGCCTATGGTTTCATTATGCAGTACAACCCCCACTCACGTGGAGGGCCAGAGGTTCATTCCAGAGCAGCTCCACCCAACAATGGGAGTCCTTTGAGATTTGAGAGTTGTCTCTATTCTGGATGACCCCCAACTAAGTGGCATTACACCTCACCCATCTGTTGCACCTGCCTGTTTGATCTCATGTTGCTGCAGAAGTTCTCTAGGCCCCATGTATCAACTCTCAGGCTGGCAGGACCCATCTTCAATACCTCTCTGCCTGATGGTCCCCACATTACCTATCCAACTACATTCCTATGCTTTGGAATAAAACAACACATGTGCTAATCTGGGTAAACACAAATCCAACCAGGTGTGAAAAATGCTAGTCTGCCCTTGTTGAAGGTACCCCGAATCTTATTCTCTCAGGCCTCCCTCCTATGGTTTCTGAGTACAGATGCACCATTTCCTCCCTCATGACAGAGCCCAAAGGGCTAAATCTCATTCCTCTACACTGCACTCCTCCAAAAGGAGACCTCTCCCAGGCCTCCCTGATCATCTGTGGAACAGTGGTAACAGGGTTTGTCATATGAACCAGCACCCCGTTCCGTAAGCCCTGTAGTGCTCACTGGCCCTAACTACCAGCATTCCTAATCTTAGAATGTGGGAACTTGGTACCTTTTAACCTCCACTCTGGTCTTATTCCAGAATAGTTTGTAATAGAAAGTATAGTTGACTCTTTGTTACAAATTACTTAGCTACAGTCAGTAGCTTAGGTCCCCAGAAACAGATAGATAGTCATGAATGTATGCAAGTGACTTCTTAAGGGGGTATTAAGAGAGTGAGAACAGGACAAGCAAGGGTGTGATTCTGACAAAGTTGCAATAGAGGCGACCTCAGGCCTGACTCCTCCAGGAAGTTTTGGAGTGTAAGGTGCACCCGTCCAAAGTAAAGGAGCTGGGCTTTTATACAAGAATAGCAAGAGGGCACTTCAGGTCAAATGTACTGTATATTAGGAGTATAGTGAAAAGGGAAGGAGGGTGATAAAATCCAAGGGATCAGGTGGACTACTACATCTGGTCAATATCAAACTTATTTTTACAAGTTCCATCTCATGGAACAAGCTAGAAAGTGATCATTTGTCCTAACATTTCACTAATAAAAGCTGGTACTTACTGTTAACTAACAAAGTACCACATATTTAGGTTCCACTAACTGCTTAAGAATCTGCTTAATGAAATGCTAAGGGCAGTATGAACAAAGTATTTGAAAAACAGGAAAACAAACTTTAAAGATTGAAGTAAGCCTGAAGGAAAGAACTGTTCTCTTGGCTTTAATCTTTAATTTCTCTAAATAAGGCTGCTTTTGGCTCTCTCTGGAAATGTTATTTGCTTTAGACATTCTTTTTCTTCAAATCTATTTCTGAAACAGTCACAAAGTCAAAGGATCTCAAAAATAATGTTTATTTTAAGACATAAAACGTGTCACCTAACACCAATGCCTCCTAAGTACCAGAATTCTACCAGTTACTATTACTCTTTGGATCTTAACTTCTTGATAGATCTGTGAGATGATTGTCATAACATAAAACAGACACTACAGTCTCAAAATCATTCACTAAATGTATATAGAACTACATTGGTAGTTATTTAAAACCTTTCTGTTTCACGTAAACAAGTTAACACCAGTGGTTTTGGCCACATTTTCCTTGAAGACTGGTATGAGGAGAAGTGCATGAATCTGAAAATGGGCTTTTTATTCTCACTTCATTCTCAAATGAAAACTTTTGTAAAGATAGCTTTCCTCCTCCCAATCTCCTGATTTCTTAACTTTCATTCTTACCAACTCACTACAGTATAATTTACTGTCTAACTCACACTGACATGTATGGTGGAGGAAAAAATAAGACTTTGGCAAATTAAGCATACAAAACATTTTCAGGTCCTTTTTAACATAAAAGAACATTTGAGTATTAAGGTTCTCTTAAAAGTAATGAAGTGGAAGATACATATAAACATCTGCTTTTAAATTTACCTTTCTTGAAAACAAACAAAAATTTACTGGTTTGAATTAATTTTGGCAGACTTTAAGCTAATCTTAATACCTATTTTTATTTGAAGAGTAACAAATACACAATGTTTTTTTTAAAGTAGAACTTGATGCTGAGCTAAAAGTAATCTAAGTTGGACTTCAGGCCTATTGGCAGGCAGGTAGTCATTTTCTGTATTGCAGGCAGCCCATGATGGTTGTCGTCTATATATCAGATCTCTAAGGACATGCTGGAAAAAACTGTGAACACAATCTTCCCATGCTATTTTCAGATGCTGCATTCACATCTTTAGCTTACCCAAATTGTTAGAGGCTAAAGATTTCACGATGAAAATTTCTGTAAGAAAAAAAAAAAGGAAACTTTACAGACTGATTTCTCATTACAAATTAAGTATTTATTGGGTATCTAATACTAGGTAATATGCCTAGAAATGGCTGCATGCAATTCAAATGATAACATGCATAATGTTTAGAGATGATTGTTTACTGATACCTAAAAAGCACAAGAAAACAAAGAAAAAATAGATAACACTGAATATCATCAAAATTAAAAAGCTTTGTGCTTCAAAGGACATACTATCAAGAAAACAAAAAGATAACTTACAGAATGGGAGAAAGTATCTGGGAGTTAACTATCTGGTAAGGGTCTAGTATCCAGAGTAATAAAGAACTCTTACAACTCGACAACAAAAAGACAAAAAAACCTAATTAAAAAAAAAAAGGCAAAGTAATTCTGTAAAAATATACAAATGACCAATAAGTACACAAAAAGATACTTAACATCATTAGCCATTAAGAAAATGAAAATAAAAGCCACAATGAAATATCTACTTCATACCAAGATGGCTATAATCAAAAGATGGACAATAATTGTTGGTGAGGATATGGAGAAATTGGAATACTGAGATATTGCTGATGGAAATGGTATAGTAGCTCTGGAATAGTCTGGCATTTCCTCAAAAAGTTAAACAGAGTTCTCATATGACCTAGCAATTCTAGTCTAGGAATATACCCAAGGGATTTAAAAATATCACATGAACATGTTGATGTTCAGAGCAAAAGTATTTATTAGAGCCAAAAAGTGGAAAAAACAAAAAGGCCCACTGACTGATGAATAGATGGATGAAGGTGTAGTATATCCATACAAAGGAATATTACTCAACTCTAAAAAGGAGTCATGTGCAACAACATGACTGGACCTTGAAAACACTGTGCTAAGTGAAAGAAGCCAGACACAGGACACCACATAGTGTGTGTTTGATTGCATTTACAAGTTTCCCTTGTGCATTCCTATGAAAATGTTCATAAGATGAAATGGCATAAAGTGAAGAGGATCCCTTCTTTCAATTTTTGCCACTTTGCTTTTAGGAAAGACTCATGTTAGTATAGTAATGGCTTCTTTTGTAAAAGTGAAAAACCCCTCCGGATTTCTTTCAGTTAGAGAAAACAGGTACTAATGAGGTCATTTGTAAAAGCAAAGTGGCATAATGTGAACTTTCTGAAAGTGGGGGATACCTGTATATGAAATGTTCAGGATAAGCAAATCCATAGAGACAGAGAATAGATTGGTGATTGCCAGGAGGCAGGAAAAGGAAGTGACCGCTAATGGGTATGTTTTTTTTTTTTTCCTTGGGGGGTGGGAGGATGAAAATGTTTAAAATTTGAAAGTGGTGATAGTTGTGCAACTCTGTAAATATACTACAAACCACTAAATTGTATGCTTTAAAAGGGTGAATTTTATATGTGAATTATATCAATTTTTAAAAAGAATTTTAAAAAAAGGCTTTATATTTAGGAAACATAAAATCTTTATGCCTCAAAAAATTCTTTTAAACTACACAACTTCAGCTAAAATTGAATCCCCTAAGGCATAAAACCATATTTATTAACCTTTGTATCTCTAGCATCATATCATGTAAAAGTTGATTGATCTGAATTACTAATCCCACTGCTCCTCTTACTTTATAGTCCTAACACCCAGTCTTGATTCCCAAAATTATCAGTTATTTGCTTTTGGCTAGAATTCACACAATCAGAGAACATCACAAACATATTTAATCAAAGCAAAGATAACAGAAAAGTTGTTAAATTGAACATCCTTAAATTATAAAAATGATTATGTCCCTTATACCAGTCACATTTATGAAAGATGCTGGGGATTAAAAAAAAAAAAAAGATGAAACAATTCTTCCTTTTTACAGGCTCAAGCTCTAGGCATCACAGAGGCAACTGCATAAAATGCAATGGTTGTAACGAGTAAAGGAAGCAACAAAAGAGAATATACATATATTCTATTTAACAGAGTACATTTTTCATTATTGGGCCTTGTTATATTTTACTTTTTAAAATTTACTTTTTAATATAGTTGACATATAAATTAGTTTCAAGTGTACAACATAGTGATTCAATATATTAACTTCCCTGACCAGGAATTAAACCTGGCCACAGTAGTGAAAGTGCCAAATCTTAGCCACTAGACCACCAAGGGAAGAGTTGTTATATTTTCACTTTGACTATTAAAAAAATTTGAATGGCTGGAGAAAGTTCACAAAGGTCAGAGATGGCATTCAAAAATCTCTAAGTGATAACAGAAACTTATAAATAGCTAAGTTACCTGTCTGAGGTAACATCCAATCATAAAGCTATACAATTTACAGCTAGAAAGGACCTTTACAAAAGAAGCCTGCTTTAAAGGAAGAACCCTGAGGCTAAAGTGATCTTGACATTGAAAGTTAGTGTCTGAGTCCAGTGAATCATCATAGCTGTTTCTCAACATCAAAATCAACATTTACACCACAGGTAAGCTCAGAGACAGTGTCCAGCTAATGAAACCTTCTCAGGGGATAAAGAGCCAGAAATGTATTTACCAATTTTTTCTTTCTGATGTATAAAATGTGAATATCTTCGCTTCGATATTCTTCATCATGTTTTTCCAAAGGAATTTTTTCAAAGTCAAAGTCCAGTTGAAGGAGCTATAAATTTAAAAGAAATATACTTTAAATTCAATAATATGAATTGTCCTGCGGTGAGAGAAATCAGAACGGTGATTATGTTTAGAGAAGTACTGACTGGGAAGAGGAACATGGGAACCTTCTGAGGTCGTGAAAATGCTCCTTTATCCTTATGTTTGGTGGTGCTTACTTGGGTGTATACACAAGAAAAATTGAGCTGAGCACTTGACATATGTGCATTTTACATGTTTTAACTGAAAATGTTTAACAATATGAACTTTTTAATTACAAAGTTTCAAAATTCATCAACATTCTTCATACTAAAAAAAACATGAATAAAAATTTTAGCATATATCTGAAGCAGTCATATATTTGCTTTCTCATTTAACCAAAGTAGTCCTTTCAGTGGACAAAACTGCATGGCTACATATATGTAATGTGATGGATTTTTGCCCATAAAAAGGGTTTGGGTGATCACTGGGGGAAGATGAGTGAAACTCTATGCACTACTTTTGCAAATTCCTGAGTTTTTATTTTAAAAAATAGAACAAAACCCCCAAAATAGATAGGCTATCTTGGTCAAAACTTTCACAAAAATGTAGAGGAAAACACAGAAGTAAAAACATATCCCATGCTGTTTCTATGATGTATTCTCCAGAATACATACATCATTAATTAAATCATTAATATGTTCCCAAAAGCCAGCAGGTTTAATAAGGAAACATTGAAAACTTTCTCAGAAAAGACAAGAGCATCACCATTATTTTATACTGTTCCATAGATACTAGATCGATCAATTAAAAAAGAAATAAAGGATCAGAAAATATTTTTTAAAAAAGGGAGGAGGCTCAGTAGAACAACGGGCTGTGAAGAATCCTGGGGTTCATGCTTTCCTCACTCAAAATTATCATAATATACTTGAATACACAGTCACATACAGTCTCCCTGAAGGGCAATCACTACAAAGATAGATCTAGTAGAGTTACCCACCTCAAAATATTTTTTCTCAATTTCTGGATTTTTTCCCATCGTTCGTTGTTCATAACAACATATAATACAAGTCTCAGATCCACTGAGATCTTTTAGAGTTTTCAACAATGGCTCCAAAGACTGTTCAAAAAGAATATAATTTTTATGACTTAAAAAATTTATATTTTTACCATAAAAGGAGGTAGAGGAGGGGGAAGGGGTAATTATAACTCCCCTACACTTTATCCATTTTTGAATTGATCCAACAAAGTACATGTGGTTAAAGCTCTGTTAACTAATGAGTAGTAAACTCCTCTTAAGTAATCCAACATTGTACTGACTTCAGTTTCCAGAGAAAGGATTCAAGTGGCTGCATTTTGGAGTTCCCATGAGAAAAAAAATGGAACTGACTTCACTTTTAAACATTAGTTTTATTTAATCTATTTAACAAGATTTAAGCAATCAACAATTTACCTACAAAAGCAAGTCTGACCTAACATGATCATAAACTGGCTCAACGCTCATTATTTGAAAAATGACCAATATCCACAATGCTACACAAACTGATAACTTAAAAAAAATCATTCTCTGAGTCTAATAAATCTTGCCACAGAACAACAAATTATTTACAATGGAACTTAATTCTCAATGTCATACTTAACATGTCATTGAACTAGGAATATCTAAGGAAAAAAAAGAAAAAAGAAATCTTAGCATTTCCAACAGAGCCAAATGGCAAATCCTTTAAAAATTTTACAGAAACCGCTAGTAAAACATACACTTTTCTCATCATGATTCACAGGCCTGTATGTTCATCATGAGTGTATGTAGTCCCTGGAGACATTTATTTTCTCCTGTTTCATCAACCATAGGACAAATATCCTGCATTCAGTTATTTTAAAACGTTTAGAAATGTGTGCTCTAGAATCCGGGAAATACATCTTCTAGAGGAAGAGGCTTCACTTATCGAATACCTACCTCTTCGTAGTATATGCAGTCAGCCATCAGAATGTAGTCTGGTGGAGAAGGAAAGTCTTCTATTTCTTCCCCCCTTAAAAATGTCAACCAAATATTATAACTGTTACTTTGATAGTTTAAAATGTTCTTGTTTTAAAAACAAGACCCAGAAAGTCTCCTTTGCATTAACCATGATTTTAGTGAAACACAACTTAAAGCAAACTATAAATCGTTATCTTAATATAAGTTGAAAGGCCATACAAACCATTTCAGTACCTTGGCGTGAACAGAACCAGTGACAAGATGCTTGTTCTTATTAATATTTATCTTCAGCAAGTCTTGCAATTCCTCAAGATCGGTGACTACAACATCTGCTCTATAAAATAACGTCGATTGAGGCGTAGGCACAAGGGTGGGAACCCAGTAAGCAGGGTTTCCCAAAAAAATTGGTACCCCCTCCCGCCAGCTCTTACCCGAGGGTAGCGGCCATGAGCCCCACGGCGCCGGTGCCTGAGCCCAGCTCCAGCACGGACCGCCGGCTCAGCGTGTGGGCCCCATCGCCAAAAAACCCGGGCGTTTCCAGGTATTTAGAAAGGACAATGGCAGCATCCCAAACTACGCAACCCACGCCGCCGGAGCCATACTGCTGCAGTCGTAACACTGTGCCATCTCTCTTCTCTAAAACTCGCACGAAGTTCCGCAATGGGTCATCCACCGAGGACTCCAGAGGAGTCGCCATTGCTGCCCGGCAACAAGATGCGGCGCGCACAGTGACGTCATACCCACGCGCACCCGGCCCCCAAGTCCCGGCTTGCGAGGGGCTCGACGCCACCTAGTGGTGGAGTTGGCATGTTGACACGTGCGCGAAGGCACAAAGCCCGGAAGGCAGCATTACCTGGGCGTGGCCGAGTGCTAGGCCATCTGCTTCCCCTACGAGTTGGAGTGCCTCAGCTCAAATTATAAATCTGGTAATAACAAACAGTTTGTTTAAATCACTTTTCCAGCTAAAGTTAGTATAATCTTTAAAAACCAAAGCCAACCTCATGTTTTACGTGGTTGGTGAGTGATTCACACAGTAGTTATTGGCCTTAAATCCAGGCAGTTTCCAAGATCTTACCAAGGTTGGCTATAATCCTGTTTATCAAGAGTTTCCTAGCATGCTTCTAATTTTTCACCTGAATTTATAAAAATAGGCGGCTAGAAGCTTGCTGATTGCGTTTAGCAGTGAAGACAACGTTATCCTTCTAAAATTTACATCAGTTAAATGCTTTGGGATTATGTAACTGAAGTACAAAAATATTGAAAATAAAGTGTGTAAATATTTCTACAGAACTCAAAAATCTCCCCCCTTGTTTCTTATACTGAAAACACATTTTAAAAGTCTTTTAAAAATTAAGACTGGGGTGATTTATTAATCTTGTTAAGAACTCTGATACAAAGCACAGTAAAAGGCCTCAGGCTAGTAAATAAACAAGGTGGCTTTTGGCTACTTTACAAATGCTGCTACTGGCACTATCTGCAAAACACACTTTTTCATCACTTTAAATGAAGGAGTCCAAGTGGAAAATAAAAGTTTTACTCACTTCTCTGATTAAAAAGTTTAATAAAGCTTTAAGTATTTGCTGTTTTAAATATTACCAATCTAAAAAAATATTTAAAAAAATTTTAGTTAACACAAGATGTACAGAGGAAGTTATTAGGTCTTGACGGCAAGCAGTTGGTTCCTATACCATAAGAAACTTTTCCTCCTAATTTATGAATTAGTAAAGTAGCAGATTGTATTATAGACCTCAAGTCACTTAAATTTATGTTATTGGCATTATTTTTAAATATACAATATAAACAAAACTGTACATACATGGCATATTAACTGTTTTCTAAAACAATAGGCAACTCATTAGCTAAAGATACCACAGCCTGTAAAAACAAAAGGCACCTCTGAATAATACATGCCCTTTTCTCCTCTATGATTGGGTTAGGTAGTCTTTGTTTACATTTTGACAAAATAATAAACACAGTGCATTCTATTCTTTTCATTCTATTTTTCATTTCTGTATTCAGCAGCAAATTCTGGCATTTAAGACATGGCATTAAAAAGTTTAAGAACACAGGGTATTATTCACAATTCTCATAAATGTAAAAACTACAAGTAAAAACCAGAAGATGGTCAAAGAGGTTTAGAAATCAGTAACACCATATATCCCCTATTATTTGTGTAAATTTATTGCCTTAAAAAGGCAGCTATTACTCAAATTTGAAAAATTCCACAAATGCACTATCCCTTTTTAGTGCAATGTCACTTTAAAACATATTTTAGCAGAGTCTACAGTGCAAATATAAATTCTTTATACTGGCCTTTTGGCAGCACTGAGGATCCAAGACAAGGCAATGCTACTGATCACCTGAGGATAACGATAAAGGACTTTTGTATTTTTATTTTTCCAATTTTTAAAAGCTTATTTGATCAGTAGCATTTTTAAGAGCATTATTTGTAAAAAGTACTAAAATACTAAAATACTATGCCTTTCTTTTTAATAAATTAAAAAAATCCTTTACAAATACCATTCCAGTGTCAATGACTACATATGGCTAAGGTCATTGAGGAGTTTCCGCATTTTCTAGCAAAGGCAGTCTGTACAATGGGGGGTGTGAAAGCTCCCGCTTGTAAGTCTTTGGTGGCAGTTTTGGGAGGTGAGGGCTTGAAGTCTGCCTTGGTGGAACAGGGGGAGCTTGAGGATGAGCAAGATTATTCTGACTAGAACTGAGCACAGAGCATCGACGTGGCACCCTTGGAGAGGGTGTGCTAGGAGGAGTGTTTGGCGAATTTGGACACGTACTAACATCTCTGAACCAGTCTGGATCTCTGTGAAGGTGTCCCAGCGGAGGTGGCTGAAGATTAAATGGACAGTTTATAAAGTGTTCTGGAGGCCGAAGGGGAACCGGTGGAGGGGTATCAGGAAGAGGATCTCTCGGCGGTGGTGGAGGTGGACTATGCAGAGGCCCATCAAATGCACCAGTAGGAGCAGGAACTCTGGGTTTTACCTTTGGAGGAGGAGGTTGTCTCGGTGGAATAGCAGGGGGGTCATCATCAGATTTCATATTTCCCTAAAAAGAAAAGTAATTAAGTTATACTTCTGTTCTCCTAAAAAATCTATGAGAAAATGTTTTTAAATGATTGAAAAATTCTTATGTATCATGTTAAATCCAGAAGTTCAAAACAAGTTAATCTGATTTCATGATCAGATTTATGAGAAAATTATTTCCAGTTTAATTCGGGGCCTGGTTTAATATTTCTATAATGAGTTGTTTTAACTGAAATCTTAGAATATAATGCCTCGGGTTATCTTCTTTTGTATACACATTTCATAAATTCATCCATTTTAATAATAGGCAAGTGAATGAAAAGAATATATAGTTTTGTAGATATGAAAGAACATGATGTCAAGAAGACTTAATATCCAGCTACTGCTTTCTGGCCATCTACTTCTAGATGGCCAGTGAGGCTTAAAGTCATGGTGTGCAAAGTGTGATCCAGGGGCCAGTGGCATCAGCACTAATAGAGAACTTGTTAGAAATGCAAATTATTGGGCCCCATTCCAGATCTACTGAATCAGAAACTCTGGCAGTCTGGTTTTAACAAGCTTTCCAGGTGATTCTGATGCAGCCTAAAGTTTGAAAGGCACCAGCTAAAACTTTGAAGAATGCTTTAAATACTAAAGTTCTTTCCAACTCCACCAGAAAGAAAATGTACTTCTTTTGAGTATCTGTGAATATGCCTAGCCTCTGTTTTTGAAAAAGTATTATGTGGATTAAACAATTATTTAAAGTACTTTTCAAATAAAACAACCTGAATGTTTAAAAACCATAAAGGGTAGCCAAATTATAATTAATAGACAGACTCTTTATAAGATAAGCATTATTTTAAAGATTCACAGCTCTGAATAAGTTGAGGCAAACCTAAGTTATGTTGACTACCTTGGAATTTGAAGCATCATGATCAAACTTTTTTCGAGGAGGAAGGGGAGGAGGAATCAGTGGCTCTTCACTAAGTTTATGTAAACTACCACACGAACTGAAGAAAGACTCTGCAGGTAAAAAAGATTAGTTTAACCACAATTCACAGTGCAACCATTAGATAAACTTAATTTAAATTTGTGATCATCCCTGCTATGGCATCTGTTAGACTGTATTGTAGCTGAGTGTTGGTTTCTCTATCTTCTCCATTAAACTGTAAACTTTCTGAGGGCAGTGTGTATTTATTTTTGTATCCCTAGCACTTAGCATAATGACAGTGCTGGGCACATAGTAGATACTATAGCTAAATAAAGACATACTATTTAATTCAGATTAATAATAACATTCTGCTCCCTGAAAAGCCTTTTTAAAATCTAAAACAGACAAAACAAACATATTTGTATAAACTGCAGTAGCTACAATCGGATACATTTCTACACAGGTAATAAAACTTCCATATAAGAGACCATAGGTAGGGTTGTATCACATAACTTTCTCTTTGCAAGTCTCTCATTAAAAATAGACACGATATATAACCACATTAAAGGAAATTCACAAAATAAAATATTAGGGGAAATATTACCACTAAACAAGCCACCAGACATAGAATAAGAGCTATTTACATTTATTTTTTTCATATGATTAGAAAATATCTGAAATTATGGACCAACTCCCTATTTGATAACTTTCTCCACACACAATTATCATAATGGCAGAGACCTTGTCTCATTTATCATCATATTGAGATTGGGTACATAGGAGTTAGTTAGGAAAAGTTGATGAGTTTAAATTTTAAACACACTGAGTACAAACTGCTTATCGGACATACAAATAAAGATTTCGAACTCATTACTCCATATCAAAATTGCTGTCCTGATCATGTGACTGCAGTCACCTCAGGGGATCTTGCTTAGGGTGCTAATAGTAGAAACAGAATATGCCTATAGGGTGTTGGAAGATGGTATAGAGAGGTTAGGCAGAGCACTACCTGCTGTGGATATATCCTTTTCCTGTCCAGCATCCTCTGCCTTGTCATTGGGAGAACTCTTGGTGATAGGGAATCACCAAGAGGAGTGATGGTTAGTCAGCCAATTCTTCCCAGTGCATCCCAATTCCAGTCAAAAAGTGGGCATAGGACTCACTTTCTAACTTTCTTAACATGATCAGATTTTTATCATTCATGTATGCAGTCATGTGCTTCAGTGAAAGCTGACCTACTCCTTAGCTCCAGAGATGGGCCCTAATTAGATCAAGTCAATCAGAGTAATCTCATTTCTTCAGCCAGAGTGTCCGGTTAGCTGTAGGCACATGACCTAATTCAGACTACTAAAATCTAAAAGCAGATTTGCTAGAGGCTACTGAAAAGGAAGTTCCTTGCTCTTTTGGAAAAGTACTCTGTCAGTCTGTCTCTGTACTTCTTTCCTTCTTACTTGAGCGAACAAAGAAGCACATAACCTTTACTGCTCCTGCCACCACTCTTAAAACCTTGAGAGAAAACAGCCTTAGATAAAGCTGATAATCTGGACAAAACAATGAAGAGTCAAAAAGAAGCCTTGCCAATCATCTATCATAGGACACTTCGGTTGCTTCCATGTCCTGGCCACCCTGAATAATGCTACTATGAACATCGGCGTGCAAATATCTTTTCTGATACAGGTTTTCAAGTCTTTGGGGTAAATACCCAGTAGAAGGATTGCAGGATCATATGGTAGATTGATTCTTAGTTTTCTGAGGAACTTCCATACTGCTTTCCACAGTGGCTATACCAATTTGCAGTCCCACCAGCAGTGTATGAGGGTTCCTTTCTCTCTGCATCCTCTCCAACATTTGTTATTACTTGTCCTGTTGACTATAGCTATCCTACAATAGATGATTGGCTAAGAAGTTGTGGTACATATATACAATGGAATATTACTCAGCCATAAGAAGAGATGAAATACTGCCATTTGCGACAACATGGATGGATCTCGAGATAATCGTGCTAACCAAAATAAGCCAGATAAAATTGAAAATTACATAATATCACTTATATGTGGGATATAAACCTAAAAGCGACAAAGGAACAGGACAAACAGAGACTCATGGACATGGACTATAGACTAGTGGTTACCAGAGGGTAGGGGGGAAGGGAGGAGCGGGGAGGTAGACAGTTAAAGGGGGTCAAATATAGGGGGGTAGGGGTAGGGTGAAGGGGCTAAAGGGGATCAAATATACAGTAGCTGAAGGAAAGTGGACTTTGGGTGGTAAACACACAATAGAATATACAAATGTCAAATTATAATGTACATCTGAAAATTACATAATTGTATTAACTAATGTTATCCTAATAAACTTAAAAAAAAAAAAAAAAGAAAGAAAGCATGCCTTGGATTGTCTCTTCCTTACAGAAACATATACATTCATGGAAGTAGAAAATATTGAACAATGGTGGGTTGGTTGTGAAAGTTTCTGAATCTGGGTCTGACTCTATAGTTAGACCACTTAACCCCTTTGCTTTATTTTTCCATACCAGGCACTCAATAACCCTTGCTGAAGAGTGAACACAATTTCATTTTCTATCAAGAGTTTTTCCCTGCAAAATTATAGTTTTAGTGAGCATTTTAAATAACTTAGCTTTCCAAACTAGTGAATGCAGAATAATTTACTAAATGATTTCTATAATGTTAGCTATATTAAGTTACTTCTGTTTTTTTGCCATTCATCAATTCATTTAACAAATATTTATTGGGTACTTTCTGTAGTGCCAGGTACTGTTCTAAGCACTAGCGATATGGTAGTGAACAACAACAGGCAAAAATTTATGTCCTTATGGAGCTTATATTCTAGGTTTAGGAGAGAGAATAGATATGGTAATTAAGTAAAAGTGTAATGGCAACAAATCAGAAGAAGAAATATTAGGTAGGGAAGGGGTATAAAAGGTAGGAGGAGAGCAATTTTAAATAGTGATTAGGGAAGGCCTAACTCAGGTAACAATAAGCAAAAGGCTAAAGGAGGCAAGGAAGCATGGCATGAAGCCAAATGGGTGAACAGCATTCTAAGCAGAGGGAATGGCTAGAGCAAAAGTCCTGATGTGGGAATGTTTCTATTTTGTTTAGAAGGCAGAGTACCTGGAGCAGAGGGAGTGATGAAGAGGAAGTAGATTATGAACTCTGACAGATCAAAAGAGGCCAAACTGCACAGGGCCTTGTGGGCCCTTTGATAGCACTTTGGCTTTTACCATAAGATGGAAAGTCATGGAGGGCTTTACGCATAGGTGAGACAAGTTTAACCTACATTCTACAAGGACCTGAGTGCTGTACTGAAAACAGATTGAAGTGTGGAGGGTGGGAAGTTAGGATACTACTATTAGAAACCAAGTAAGTAAGAGCTTATGGTGGCTTGGACCTAAGTGGCAGCAGTAGACAAGGTAAGAAATAGTTAGATTCTAAATATATTTTGAAGGTATAGAAGATATGTAGATGGATCACATTTGAGGTATGAGATAAAAAGAGAGCTGTAAAAGATAACAATATTTTTGACCTAAGTGATTAGACAAATGCATTTAGAACTGAGATGATGAGGCAGTGGGAAGAACAACTTTGAAAGTGATAAAAACAAGCTAATCTTTGGAGAGGTTAAGTTTGAGATTCCTATTAGATATCCAAATGGACATGCTGAACAGGTCACTGAATATATAACTCTAAAGGTCAAGAGAGAGGTTCTAGGTTCTGAAAAAAATTGGAGAATTATAAGAATATAGATGACGCAAGACAGAATGAGACAATCAAGTGAGTGAGAAGAAAAGAGGTCCAGGGACTGAGTCTGAGGGCCTTCCAATGTTACTAGGTTAGGAAAACGAAGAGAAACTAGTTAAGAGAGGCTAAGGAGCTAAAAGTAAAGTAGAAACCAAGAGGGTGGATGAACAATGTGACCTTCACGTATGTGACTTCTTCTCCAAAGTTTTTTGTTATTTTGTATAAATGAAGGCAGGGACTTTTTGTCTTTGTTTGCTACCAAATTCCTAGTACTTAGCAGAGTGACTAGTACAAAGTACTCAATTTTCTGTTGAATAAATAAGACCAAAGTATGTGAACATTTTCACGGTTTCTTTCCAAAAGGGTCATACCAATTTACAAGGTATAAGTAATGTATAAAAGAATCTTTTAATATAGGCTTGCTCATACTTTGATGTTGACTTTATTTATGTCCGTTGTTAATGGAGTTTTGCTGTTTTACTCATTGTAGATGAGCATTTTTTCATACTTACTATAAATATTTCTTTCAGGATTATTTTAGGGTATTCAAATTTTATGTAGTGGTTCTCGGTATCCTCTATTAAATTTCATAACAATTTTCTTTATCATATGGAAAATCTATTTTACTACCATCCAAGATAATATCTAGAATTCCTGGTTCTAAAATGGCACAGTGCTATGGGTTGAATTGTATCCCACCCTCCCAAAAAAAGATATAATGAATCCTTACACCTAGGTACATATAATTGTGATCTTATTTAAAAATAGGGTCTTCACATATATAACCAAGTTAGGGTGAAAGCAGGCACTAACTCAATATAACTGGTGTCTATCATAAGAGGAGGAGAGACAGACACAAGGGGAAGAGATGGTTATGTGAAAACAGAGGCACAGACTGAAGTGATGCATCTACAAACCAAGGATGCCAAAGATTGCAAGCAAATGACAGAAGCTAGAAGAAGCCAGGAAAAATTCTCCTGTGTAAGTTTCAGAGGAACCATGATCTTACCAACAATTTGATTTTTGGATTTCTAGCCTCCAGAATTGTGCTCTTCTAAGCTACTCAGTTTATGGCACTTTGTTACAGCAGCAATAGAAACTAATATACATGGTAAAAAATATTTCCACCATGAAACAAGAAAATTAATAAACATACACAAACTTCAATGAAGCCAGGAAACATCTGAATCCTGAAGTTTCAATGCATGAAGGTGTAATACAATGTATATGAAGGAAACAAATGGAGTAAGATGAAACCCAAATGTCTACTGTCAGTGTTACTGACAAACAGCAGCAAATTTGCCCCTACAAACCAAAAGAGGGATCAGGAGTTAAAGGCACTCGGTACAATGGAAGGCGTGGGCATAAGAACAGATGATCTGATTAAATCTATATAAGGGGCAATTATTAACTCCCTAGTCTCCACTTTGTGAGGTCAGATAACTATCTCACTGCAGGAGACTGGGGGTTTTATTCTCTGGAGAATCTAATCTTCAGACATGGTAACACTAGTCTGTGCTGAAAATACAGATTTTCATATTAAAGGTCAAGACCTCCCAGGCAAAAGATTCAAAGATCTTTCTTTGGAGAAATTAAACATGCCAAGAGAAAAGGCCTCACAGAGTCTAACATTTGAGGATGTCTTAAGTAAAAAAAAAAAAAAAATTCTCATCACTCTATCATTCTACAGAGAAACCCACAAGTCAACAAGCTCTGCTCATGGATATATCACTTCCCATTACTTTACATTGCCTCACTCTAAAATATAAACAGAAAGCCAGATACCAAACAAGAAAGGAAAGCCTCAAATCTGAAAGATGAGAAGGAACACAACAGAAGGAACTCAGGAAAGAGATAATACCAGAAGTAAATTAATTTTGTTTTTCAAAAATACTATAATATTCTGAGATAAGAAAGGAAAGTGAATATGTGAAACCAGAATAAAATTATATAAAATGATATGATCAGAGGGAACTAGAAAGAATTCTCAGAAATTTGAATATTCAAAATCATGATAAATGAAAAAAAATAGAAGTGTTGGAAGATAAAGTGAGGAAATTTCCCCAAAAACAGAACAAGAAAACAAAGAGACAATAACAGATATAAGACAAGAAAGTTGGAGGATCATCTAGGATGTACAATAAGGAAATGGAGCTCCAAAAAAAGAATTAGAGAACATGATGGGGAAGAAATTATTAATAAAATGTTATAAGAAACATTCTCTAGAACTCAAAATTACAAGTCTTTAAATTTAATGAGCTTGCTGAGTGGACAGCAAAATAATAGAAAAAAGAAAAGACCCACATAAAGAAGATCATTGTTAATAATGAGAAGATCCTAAAAGTTTCCTGAATATATTGTGGCAGAGACTGCTAATTGTCCCCCAGTGCACTTTTCCCTTTCTTCCTTTTTTAGTAATAGAATCCCATGAATTTTAGCAAGACAAAAAGCTGCCTAGTTAGAAACAACATCTCTAAGCCTCCCTTGTAGCTAGGTATGTCCATGTAACTAAGTTTCAGCCAATGAGAGAGCAGGAGCGATGTGTGCAACTTACAGATGACATTTTTTTTTTTTTTTTAAATAACAAAGCTGCTTGCCCTCCACATTCTTACTAGCAGAAAACTGGTAACAACTGAAGCAGCTGCTCAAGACTCAGAGACGGAAGCCCCATTTTGGGAACCCTGAACTGCCGTGCTAGCTTGAAAACCTTGTGAAGTAGAGTTGTCTACTTGCTCTGGCTATTGTAAAAAATAAACTATTTCATTTAAAGCACTGTATGTTTGGGTCCCTTTGCTACATACAGCAAGTATAGTTTTTTTAAAAAAGGACTGTGAATGTAGGGTTATCGACAGAAGGATTTTTTTGGTCTAATTTGTTCAGTGCCACATTTCTTATACTTAAAATAGTGCCTGTACTTATCAGGCATTTGAAAATTATGCATGAATAATTTATGAGTGAATGATATGGGATTCCTAAACAGGAAGTATAAAAGCTAGAAGACAGTGAGAAAATGTTTTCAAGATTCTGAGTAAAAATGATTTAAAATTCTATACCCAGACAACATGAACAATTAAATGTATAAATACAGTTTCAGAAATGCAAGAACTTAAAAACTTTATATCCTATATACCCTTTCTCAAGCAGCTACTGGATACCAAAGTAAGAGAGCATATCAAGAAAGAAGACAAGGAATCCAAAAAACAAGGATCCAATACAGGAAAGTAGTGAAGGGAATTTCTAGGATGACAACAAAAGAAAGTTCTAGGATGACAGCTGAGTCAGATGGCAACCAGTCCAAACCAAAGCATGAGGACAAAAGGGCAGCAGGAAGGAAGTTTCCAAGTTAAAAAGCAAAAAGAAAATCCTGACAGCTTCCCTGAGTGGTTTGACATGATGAAAATTGTGCTGTAGAAGGGTGTGGGAAGATTGAGCAATAAATGTTTTAAAAAAATAAACAATAAAACCCCTAAGCATTAATGAGGCTATTATTAACTTCAGGAAACAGAGATGTACAAGGAAGCATAATTACAGTACACACTATCTTGGCTTAACAGTAAAATATTTTCCCTAAATGTGATCAGTATATTAATTAGGCAAACAGCTAAATCCTCACCTACCATAACAAGAAATCAATAAACACTATGTAAAATTAATGGTTCAAAAGAGAGAAAATTATAAAAACATCACTTAAAAATGTGGAAGTGACACCAGAGAAAAAGAAAAGGGCTGCAGAGATGTGTAATAGGGGACTGCTGTTCATTTCATTTTAAGTGTTTTAGCACCATTTGCTTTTAAAAACTCTATGCATATGTCACTTGTAAAAATTTAAAAATTAAAGTTTGAAATTAAACATCTAAAATACTAAACGTACTTTTCTCATAAGACAAGGACTTTATTGCTACTATCTAAATTATATACATTTTACTATGATAGAAGTAGAAGTTCTCCAGATTAGGAGAATTATTCTCGAAGCTATTGTGTCCCTTTTGAGTTATTTTAAATAACTGACCACAGAAAGAAAGGTGACAGCATTTATGTCATAAATTATGAAATAATTAAGAATGGCAGAATAGTGTTTTACTTAAAATACTGCTTTATTAAGATCGTCTGAGGAAATAAGTGATCAAGAACTAGCCTGAGAACCTGAGAAACATTTAGTATATTATTCTTATGGGGAAATAAATTGGAAGAGGTGGGAGATTGAAGAGGTAACTGATATGAAGTCACTGTTTATTCTCTGCTAAGTAATGTGCAAGGTGCTCTACATAGTTCTCATTTGATCCTTAACAAGCTTGGAGATGCTAAGTAATTTGTTCAATGGTCACACAGGCCCTAGAATAGAGGTTGTAAAATGATAAATACAATCTATAGTAAAGTTTAAATAGTACCCAGCTGTAAGCAAATAATTCAATTTATTATAAGAATTTCATTCACTTACTAAATTTTTAAAATGTTCCTAAAATCCAGAACACTCATATACAAATTTAATCAACTCAATGATTATCTTTAAATCATTTCATTAGAATCAACTCAAATTTTTACTTACTTGAATGTGGCAAGAGAACTGGAGCAAAGATGCTATTGCTGCCTATTGGAATGAGAAAAATTAATTTGAAAAAAATAAGTATTATTTTTATTTTTTAAACATGTTTGCATAAAGCAACATATGTAATAACATACACAGAGTACAGAATTTTATCATCATCTTTTGCCATGTTAACTCATTTAAAGAAATGAACCTAGTACTCTCTGTACCTGGAATGTTTTTTCTTTTTTAGCATAAGTAGTTTCCTTTCTATCAGTCTCTTTTTAAATTTCCTTCACAGAATGTATTTGCTTGTTTTCTTATTCATTGTTTATTGCTCTCTTTAGAGTAGTACTGGTGCCCAAAAGATACTAAATGAATCTTTGTTGAATGAATAACTTAGAAAATAATATACATAAATAATTCATGAATCATACTATACCTCCCATGTTTAATCACTATTTTCACATTCCACTGTCACTTTCTGCACTAATATAGTTCGAAAGGATTCTACAGTTCCCTAATTAAAATGAGAATTATCTTAACCATAAGATTCATTTTACTAAACGGTTTACAACAAGTACATACCACAGGAACTATTGAGGTCCACATCTAAAAACACACTGAGGTCTGAAGAAGCAGATACTGGTGGAGTAGATGGTGTGTTTGGAGAAGTCGGTGCTGACACTGTTGATTCAAGCTCAGTTTCAGCAATCCGACTAAAGCTTATTTTACATGGTTCTCTTTCCAATGGTGTTGGATGACCTCGTAAAGTGCCTGAGGTAGAGCCATGTCGGCCTGTATTAGGCCTTATTCCAGGAGATTTCAAAGAGAAAGTTGATTTCCTAGGCTAGGAAAAGTAAACATAATTACCATTACTAATTTGCATATACTTTATTCTTACAGTGCAGTGCTACTTTATTCTTAGCATATAGTTAAGAGAGTACAATTGAATCCCAATCAACAAAAAAAAAGCCAGTAACATTCGAGTACAACACTTTGGGATTTGACTGACTTAATTTTAAGATAGACTTGATATAAATCAACCTCTTTTCATACTGAAGAAATAAAATTATTAAAAATCTATATGGGAAGAGTTCTAGGAAACATGATGAAGTGAGAGATGTCCCCAGATCTATTCCCTTGAAACGATAAGCTGAACATCTAAAACTCAACAGAAAACACCCAAACTGCACACCAGCACATTTGAGAGTGTGATCTGCACATAAGAGCTACAGCTGAGAACTCCGGGTGTCGGGAGGTGGACTGGGATAAACAAAGAAGCTGTCTCTCACAGCCACTGGAGCTACCTGTAGGAAGAGGAGGGTAGGGAGAGGAGAAGGAGAGGCGAGTTCCCTGAACAGCCCTGCCCAAGAGGGTTGAGTTCCATGCAGCCAGCGGCAGGGCCCAGTCATCAGGACAGAAAGCAGAGAAGCGGACGGCAGAGAAACAACAGTTGATTTTTACCAGCCGCAACTGCGAAACCAAGGCTGAGCCACAGGCCCCAAACCCTCAACCCAGGGGGCCCTACCCCCATACCCTCCGAGACGGACCACCATGGAGCCCAGGGGAATCTAAGCAAATGCTACTGAAACTGTTGCTAACACTGACAGGGACTGAAACTGAAGGTAGTGAGTGTGATTAAATATCTACAAGAAAATAAAGGCATTATATAAAGGCATTATTAAGGCTTTATACAATGCAGTGATTCAAGAGGCTTAGATGCCACCTACTGGAAACCAAAAGAAAAGTGCCTTCTTTGCAGCAGGCTAAAGAGAGACCTTTATATAATAAATCTTCTTTCTGGAAAAACAGCAGAATACATTTCCATTAATGCCTGGGCAGCGAAATAGTCCATTAAACACCATGTACAACGAAGGTGACAAGGCATCTCAGAAAGGAAGAGAAAAATCTCCAGAAAATAAACTTACAGACAAAGAAATGTGCAACTTAAATGACAGAGACGGTACTTTTGAAAAAACTCAGTGAGTTCCGAAACAAGTCATATCATAGGAATTGAAAAACAACTAGATGAACAGAGCAAGGAGACTGAAACCCTCAAAAAGAACCAAACAGAACTTCTGGAGATGAAGAACACACTGTAAGAGTTGAAAAATGAAATAGCACACTTGGGAAATAGAGTTGACCAAATGGAGGAAAGATTCCATGATAGCAAAGACAAAAATCTAGAAATGAATCAGAAGGAAGAAGAAAGAAACTGAAGAATGAAAAATAATGAAAGAGTAATACAAGAAATAGCTGATACCATCAGGAGAGATAACATAAGAATAATGGGTATTATTGAAGGTGAGGAAAAGGAGCAGGGACTAGAAAGCATTGTCAGACAAATAGTTCACAAGATTTTTCCAAATCTAAAGAATGAGCTGGAGCTTAGAATTCAAGAAGTCAACAGAACACCCAATTATTTCAACCCAAAAAAGGCCTTCACCAAGACACATTGTATTAAAGTTATCAAAAATCAACAACTAAGACAGAATTCTCAGGGCAGCCAGGGAGAAGAAAACAGTAACTTATAAAGGAAAACCCATTAGATTATCGTCAGACTTCTCAGGGCAGACCTTACAAGCCAGAAAGGAATAGAATTGAATATTTAAACATATAGGAAAAAATATTTAAGTGAAAGGAACTACCAGCCTAGGATAATGCATCCAGCTAAGCTCTCCTTCAGATATGAAGGAAAAATTAAGATCTTTTCAGACATACAAAAATTGAGGGAATTCTCCACTACAAGGCTTGCATTACAGGAAATACTGAAAGGGGTCAGCTCATCTAAAACAAAATGACCCCCCCCCAAAAAAAAAAAT
The DNA here is from genome assembly GCA_028627145.1 of Eidolon dupreanum. Taxonomy (NCBI): domain Eukaryota; kingdom Metazoa; phylum Chordata; class Mammalia; order Chiroptera; family Pteropodidae; genus Eidolon; species Eidolon dupreanum. The sequence goes on along the minus strand of CM053509.1, from coordinate 34,364,977 downwards.
ACATACTTAGGAATAAAGTGACTATCAAGCAAATAGAAGCAGAGGAGTACAATCCTTACTAAGAATGGGGCATTATAAGCTTAAATAATAAGAGAATTGCTATAGCAAGATAGCAATGAATGTTCTGCATACATAGGAACAAACTGAGATAACAATGACTGAAAAGGGGAGGATTCAAAGATCCAAATCCGCAAAGGGGAATGGAGATAAGTCACACGCAGAAGACAATGGATGACTCTGTGTGTGTGTGTGTGGAAAACTATCCTTTACATATTAGTAATGGTAACCACACACCAAAGATTCAGAACTGAAGAATATAACATAAAACAAGAACAACCAGAGGGAAAACCCAAAAAAGCCAACCAAAATAAAGAAAATAGAAACACAAGGACAAGAAAGCAATGGAAATACTGAGCTACCAGAAAGCAAAAGATAAAATGGCTATAAGAAGACCTCATTTTCAATAATCATCCTAAAAGAAAAAGGACTGAACTCACCAATAAAAAGGCACAGAGTTGCAGAATGGATCAAAAAATGAAATCCAACTGTATGTTGCCTCCAGGAGACACATCTCAGCTCCAAAGACAAATACAGACTCAGTGAAAGGGTGGAAAATGGTATTTCAACCAAATGGCACTCAGAGAAAAGTGGGAGTAGAGGTACTAATATCAGATGAAACAGACTTCAAAATAAAAAAGGTAAAGAAAGATACTGAGGGACACCTCATAATGATAAAGGGAATCATGCACCAAGAAGAGATAACACTTGTTAATATCTATGCTCCCAATCAGGGAACGCTGAAATATGTAAAGCAATTACTAACAGAAGTAAAGGGAGAAACAGACCAAAACATTATCAGAGTAGGGGACCTAAATATCCCACTGTCGGATATGGACAGATCATCCAAATAGAAAATCAATAAGGAAATAACATCCTTAAATGACACATTATACCAACTGGACATAATCAACATTTACAGAGCCTTCCATCCCAAAACAGCTACTTACTTATACATTCTTCTTTAGTGCACATGGAACATTCTCAAGAATCAACCACACACTGGAACACAGAGATAACTACAACAAATATAAGAGGGTTGAAATCATACCAACCATATTCTCTGACCATAATGCTTTGAAACGAGATCAACTGCAAAAAGAAATCAGGAAGAACTGCAAATACATGAAGATTAAACAACATGCTGCTGAAGAATAACTGGGTCACAAAAGAAATAAAAAGAGAGATCAAGAGATACATAGAAATGAATGATAATGATAGTACAACATATTGAAACTTTTGGGACATGGCAAAAGCAGTCATAAGAGGAAAGTTCATATCATTACAGGCCTATCTCCAAAAACAAGAACGAGCCCAAATAAACAATTTCATCTCAAAAACCTGAAAAGGAAGAACAAATGAAGGCTAAAGTTAGCAGATGGAAAGAAATAATCAAAATTAAAATTAAAGCAGAAATAAATAAAATTGAAAACAAAAAAATTCGAAAAAAATAAATCCAACAAAGAATGGGTTCTTTGAAAAATGACAAACACCTGGCTAGATTTACTAAAGAAAGAAGAGAAAGGACACAAATAAACAAAATCAGAGATGAAAGAAGGGAAATTATGACTGACATCGCAGAAATACAAAGGGTCATACAAGAATACTGTGAAAAGGTATATAACACCAAATTTAATAACCTAGAAGAAATGTTCTTAGAAAAATACAATTTTCCTAGACTGAATCAAGATCTGGAAAACCTAAATAGACCGATCAGCAGTATGGAAATTGAAGCAATTATCAAAAACCTACCAAAAAGTAAAAGTCCAGGACCAGATGGCTTCACCAGTGCATTCTACCAAACATTCAAAGAAGATTTAATACCTATTCTCCCTAAACTCTTCCAAAAATTTGAAGAGGAGGCAATACTTCCCAACTCATTTTATTATATTACTGATACTAAAACCTGGTAAAGATAACACAAAAAAAGAAAACTACAGACAAATATCTCTCATGAACACAGATGTAAAAATCCTAAATAAGATACTAGCAAACTGAATACAGCAACATATTCAAAAGATTACACATCACGATTAAGTGGGCTTCATCCCAGGGGCACAGGGATGGTTCAACATATGCAAATGGATTAATGTGATACACCACGTAAACAAATTAAAAAAATAAGAATCATATGATCATATCACTAGATGCAGAAAAAGTCTTTGACAAGATATGGCATCCATTTATGATAAAAACACTTAACAAAGTTGGTATAGAAGGAAAGTACCTTAATATGATAAAGGTCATCTATGACAAACCCTCAGCCAACATTATACTTAATGGTGAAAAACTAAAAACCTTCCCTCTAACATCAGGACCAAGGCAAGGCTGTCCACTATCACTACTGTTATTCAATATATCATTGGAGGTCCTACCAAGTGCAATCAGACAAGAGAAAGATATAAAAGGCATCCAAACAGGAAACGAAGAAGTCAATCTGTCACTATTTGTGGATGACATGATTCTCTATATAGACAACCATAAAGACTCCACAAGAACACTACTGGAAACAATAAGCAAGTACAGTAAAGTTTCTGGATACAAAATCCACGTTTGAAAATCCATAGCATTCCTATACTCTAATAATGAAGTGTCAGAAAAAAAGTAGAAGAAATAATTCCTTTTGCAATTGCAACAAAAAGAATAAAATACCTAAGAATAAATTTAATGAAACATGTGAAGGACCTATAGAATGAAAACTACAACACTCTATTAAAAGAAATCAAAGAAGATACAAAGAAATGGAAAAATATTCTGTGTTCTTGGATTGGAGGAATCAACATAGTTAAAATGACCATATTACCTAAAGCATTATACAGATTTAATCCAATTTCCATCAAAACCCCATTGGCATTTTTTAAAGAATTAGAACAAAAAATCATCAGATTCGTATGGAAGCACAAAAGACCCTGAACTGCCAAAGCCATCTTGAGGAAAAAAAAAAATTAATAAAAGGCTAGACTTCAAATTATACTACAAAGCAACAGTAATCAAAACAGCATGGTATTAGCAGAAAAACAAGACACACAGACCATTGGAACAGAATCAAAAGTCCAGAAGTAAACCCATATTTATATGGGCAAATAATTTTTGACAAAAAAGCCAAAAACATACAGTGGAGAAAGGAAAGCCTCTTCAATAAATGGTTCTAGGAAAACTGGAAAGCCATCTGCAAAAGAATGAAACTAGACTGCTGTCTATCACCACCCAACAAAATTAACTCAAAATGTAATAAAGACCTGAATGTAAGACCTGAAACAATAAAATGCATAGAAGAAAACATAGGAACTCAAGGACCTTGGACTTAAAGAGGATTTTATGAATTTGACTTCAAAAGTGAGGGAAGTAAAAGCTAAAATAAATGAATGGGACATCAAAATAAAAAGCTTCTGCTCAGCAAAAGAAATCATCAACAAGGTAAAGAGATAACCATCCGAATGGGAAACTATATTTCCAAGCAATGCCTCCCATAAGGGACTAAGATCCAAAATATACAAAAACCTCATACAACTCAATAACAACAAAAAAGCAAATGATCCAATCAAAAAATGGGCAGAGGACCTGAACAGACACTTCTCCCTAGAGGACATACAAATGGCCAACAAATATTTGAAAAGATGCTCAACATCAATCACTAGCTATTAGGGAAATGCAAACTAAAACCACAATGAGATACCATCTCACACCTGTCAGAATAGCTATAATCAACAGGATAAGTAATAACAAATGTTGGAGAGGATGCAGAGAAAACGGAAACCTCATACACTACTGGTGGGACTGCAAATTGGTACGGCCACTATGGAAAACAGTACAGAGGTTCCTCAAAAAACTAAGAATCAATCTACCATATGATCCAGCAATCCCTCTACTGGGTATTTACCCCAAAGACTTGAAAACCTGTATCAGAAAAGATATTTGCACACCAATGTTCATAGGAGCATTATTCATGGTAGCCAGGACATGGAAGAAACCGAAATGTCCTACGATAGATGATTGGCTAAGGAAGCTGTGGTACATATATACAATGGAATATTACTCAGCTATAAAAAGAGATGAAATACTGCCATTTGCGACAACATGGATGGACCTCGAGATAATCATGCTAGCAAAATAAGCCAGACAGAAAAAGTTGAAAATCACATGATATCACTTATATGTGGGATATAAACCTAAAAGCAACAAAGGAACAGGACATACAAATAGACTCATGAATATGGACTATAGACTAGTGTTACCAGAGGGTACGGGGTGAGGGAGGGGAGAGGTCAATGGGGTAAAGGGAGTCAAATATAAGGGGGTAGGGGGAGAGTGAAGTGGATAAAAGGGATCAAATATATGGTAGCTGAAGGAAACTGGACTTTGGGTAGTAAATACACAATAGAATATACAGATGTCAAATTATAATGTAAATCTGAAAATTATATAATTGCATTAACCAATGTTACCTCCAAAAACTTAATTTTAAAAAAAATCCATGTGAACAATTTTTTTCCTTCAAAACACTTGAACCTAAAGTTCTTCAAGTCATCAATATCAATTTTACAAATATTTACTGTGGATATAATATATACAAGATATTATGTCAGATGAGTCAGAAAAAAAAGACCCTGCTTTTTTCTTCCTAATAGTAAATGACCAACCTCTACAATGGCACTTTAAAGTCTTTGGATAAAACTGCTATCATGTCCCCCACCTCAACCTCTTCCCAACTTTTTAAAATTCTCATAGTAGTAACCTAATGAAAAAAACATGAAGTCAGATTCAGATAACTTGAGTTAAAATCTCAACTGCGTCAATAACTAGCTATGCAGCCTTGAAAAGTTATTTAAATCTTTGAGCCTGTTTTTATGTTTGTAAAATTATTGTGGTTCTCACTTTCTCACAGCTTTTCCCTTTTACTAGGAAGGGTCAAAAGTGTATAGATAAGTAAGTGGTACTAAAGTAAAGGATAAATCAGATTTTATCAAAAGACTAACATTTTCCCCCATAGTACATGTAATTTTAGAAATAATATAGTATTGCAAAACACTTAAAAACAGCTATTCGAGCAAATTACAACTTTTAATAGAAAAAGGTTGTTAATACTGTTTTAAAAAACAATTTTTCCAAAATTGTAATGAACTTACAAATCGAGGTGGCTGTTTGCAGTTTCGGGGTTCAATTTCTAGTGACTTGTTGAACAAATAATCTGTAAACTCTTTTTCAGAAGCACTTCCCATTGGGTTAAGATTTTCAAAGAATCGCTGGAATTAAATACCCATGGCACATGTTTTAGCTCTTATTAAAACATTTATTTCATCAGTTTAATAAAAAAAAATCAACAAATAAAAGATCATAATGTCTGAAAACTCCACAAGGACTGCTGATTCCAATCTTTCTATTTTCTAATAAAACTGTATAATTTCTATGGAAGTTATATATTCTAGTCTTAAAGTTCTACTAAAATGAGCAGATTTTCATTTACTACCATATTAATTGCTCAGTATCTCTCAATTAATATTATTCTTACTCATTATAAGAACAAAATTATCATCACCAGTAAGCTATCAATTGTTTACAACAGAATTACAGTTATAATCCAAAAGGAAACTTGGACAACCAAAAAAAAAAGTAGAGATAAATTGGATTAAGGTCTATTCAAAAGTAATTTCAAGAATAATTATAAACGTAAACTAATTTGTGCTAGCCTCTAGGAAAATAACCTTTTTGTCTTTATCAAAAATATATTCTAGGCTTAAATTTAAGTTTTTAGGTAGAAAATTTAAATCATTTAGTAAAGTGAAAAAAAGAAAAAATAGTAATCTCACTAACCAGAGATCTCACTGTTAAAATTTCACTATTAGAACATCCTTCCAATGTTTTAATTGTGTGTGTGAATAGATGCATCGATACATATACTACATATTTTTCTGCAAAACTGGGATCACACCATAGTTTTTAACCTTTTTAAAGTTTATACTCAACTTTTTCTCCAGTGGTTTACTTTACAAGATACAAATTTTAATTCTATCATTTCATCAGATGAATGTTTCAAAATTTATTTCACCAATCTCCATATAGGTGCCGTCTTTGCTATTATAATAATTATTATTAACTCCTTGTACATAAATTCTTATACATTTCTGATGATTTCCTTAGAAATATTCCTTAGAAGAAAATTACTACATTTATCTTTATGTAATTTTGAAGTGGTTTAGAAGCATGTACAAAAACGAATACTGGGTTTTAGCTTTGGCAATTGGCAAAATGAGCTATAGAATTTCTAGTATAAAATTCTTCCATTTTTTTCAAGTATTCTGCCAATTTCAAGAAAATTATATTATTCCTTTAACAATATTGAAACAATTTAACTATGTTAAATCATATGAACCAAGAGTAATTTAAAGACTTTTATAAAAGTTATAACAGAAGTATTCTTGGTTTTCTCATCTTTTGCTCTACTTTTTAATACAACTTAGCTTGGTTAACTATGGTTTGAAAAGTGAATAGCTACTTTCTCTACATTTGAAACTTACTTTGACTCAATCATAAAGAAAGCATTCTCTGTACCTCCCCACTCCCCATCTCCAAAAGATTGCTTTAAAGGATAGTAGGAAGGCGAGACCAGATCATAAAAAACCTGTTAGCAGTTACTGAGATATAAATGCTTAAAGTACTATTCAAGTACAATCAAGTACGATGTGGGAATATGTACTGTGAACTCTAACCTGGGTTTAAGAACATATGTCCTTAGCCTTATTAAACTTCACGTCACAGAGGGTTGGCCCAATTGTGAGAGAATGGAATGCAATAGTAGCTTATCACTATTTTTTTTTTTAAATAGTCACACTCTTAATTGTAAAAATATTTTAAAGACACTATTTTCTTTAGTGCAGGTATCTGTCTACATTTTCATACTTTAAAGTCAGTCTTTCTTAGGATTTTAGAGTACTTTGTGCTGAACTAGAACAAAGAATGGTTACAATCTTATAATTTTGGAGAGCAGGAGTGATGGTGACCATTTTTACTCAATATGCCCAACGTGCAGACTACATCTGAAAGTTTAGCAATTTTTAATGTGACAGGTGAACTTATTCTGAGCAAGTTATTTTATGTTCTGGATTTCAAATAACTATAATACAATAAAATTCATTTAACATAAATATAATTTACTCTAATTTAAAAGGTATTTTATATCTTACAGTACCACAGAATCATTATTATGAATTACTCAAAACAGAATATCAATTGATAGAATGTTAAAAAAAAATAGTTTTTGTTATACATATATACATACCATTCTACAAGGCCCTTCCCCTATTTAAACCCAGTTTTTTTATGAAGAGATTATGTAATGTCATATTGACACATGTAAAATATCTAAAATGGCTACTAATCAATGATAGTACTAGTAGAAAATTTTCTTTTTACTGCACGGACATCAGAAAACTTCTTTTATTCCATTTTGTCATTCATTTTTTCAATGTGTTACCTGAACCAGTTATATAAAGAGGCAATGCTTTCAAGAGAAAGTACCTAATAATATTAATAACTTCAGGTTGTTAGTGCTGAATATCTACCATTTCTATTTACTATTAACTAAAGTTCATAGACAAATAAATAGCATAATGTGTGGTTATGATATTTCTTAGACACAGCAGAGATTTAACATGTTCTCTTTTAAAGATGAGCAAAAAAAATATTTACCCTCATTTCTGGTTCTATCCGTAAACAATAAGGTTGATTCTGATACTGCTGAATTTCTCCAGTAATTTCAGCCACTTTCCTCCTCTTACTGAAATTGATTAAGTCTTTCCCTTTCTTTTTTAAAAAATCATTATTCCCTTCTTCAGTCTTCAGAATATTTGTTAAATATATTCCTAGTAAAAAAGTATTTGAAGAAAAGTTATAAAGATGGTTACTTAACCATGAGAAAACAATTGATCTAGTAAAGCTGAAAGACATCCTATTATCTAGCAATTCTACTCTTAAGATGCTAAGTCTCTGATATACTTAACAATTAATTAAATGTATTAAGAATTTTTTTTAACATGGAAACATTTAAAATAAAAACTGTTTTGAAAGAGTTTAATTTGTCATTTCTTAGACTAATAGCCTAAAATAAAAGGGAGGATTCATTCCCAAAGTCTAAATTGTAAATCTATTCTAATTATTTTACTATTCTGTTATAAATATTTAATGCCAATGATCTTAAATGATTACTGATCAATAAATTAACTTTTAGCCAATTCTGGTTAATCAGGCTACATATTTATAAACTAATTCTCAGTTTTCCCAAAGCTCATAATTTAGGTTGAAAAAGAACTATTCCTCACTCTGGGACAGTAAGAAAGTTTTTAGTTCCTTTTTCATGCATAATTACTGATTCATTAAATCAGTAGTGCTCAAATGGGGGCAATTTTGTTCCCCAAAGATATTTGGAAATGTCTGGAAACATTTTTATCACAACCGGGTATACATACGTGTATGCTATGGTCTGAACGTTCAAAATTCATATATGGAAATCTTAATGTCCTATGTTGATAGTACTAGGAGGTGGGGCCTTTGGGAGGTGCTTAAGTCATGAGGGTGGAGCCTTCATAAATTCGATATGTGCTTTTAGAGAAGAGACCCCACAGAGCTCTTTACAACTTTATCAGGTAATTATCATAATCTTCATTTTACAGATAAGGAAATAAAGAGTTTAAGTTTTACTTATCAACATAGACAGCTAATAAAAGTAAATGGCTCTCAGATATAAAATCAGGACAAACTGCCTCTAAAGGATGGTCTCTTGTGGCTACAGAACACTCTCCCCCAAAATATAAATCCATATTTAGTAACTTACCAAAAAAAGGCACACAAGGTGGATTGATTGACTTAAGTTTTACTAGGTATTTTTTAAAGTGGTCTTGACTCAATTCCACAGCTTCATCCAAAATTCTCCTTTTTCTTTCCTGCAATGCCTTTCAAATACATAAATTTAGTACAATTTGTTTTTTATAATTCAATCATATTTTATGGATGTAGAGCTTTAAATTTTACAAAATTTCAAATATTTGAATAACAATTTTTTATCTTAAGAGGAAAGACGTTTTTCTTTCTATGCTCGCCTGAAATGATTCCCCTCACATCTATAAATACAAAATTTAAAAACCTATTTTTTCCAATATAAATTAGAGGTTTAAGCGATTAAAAAATTCGTTCTCAGAACCTTTTAGTTATAATTCTGATTAACCCAGAGTTTAAAGTTATAAATAGTTTCAGGAGAGAAATATAATCCCTTATCATTCATATATTTTCCACTGAAAGGTCTTCTGGGGCTAAGGTAAAGTTTTGGTAAGGAGGAGGCTATGAGAGAGAACTGAACAAAAATTTAATGAGTCAAGTAAGCAGAGTCATTCCTTTTATATCTCATTATATTTTCTTATTAAAAATTAATTATGTTATTTTTAAATTCACACACACCCACACACACACCCATAGCAAACATTATATGTAATTGAGAACCATTCAAATGCATTTCCTTTAACTTAAGGAAGAGCAAAGGTGACTACATTGTAACTTTTATTCAGTATTATACAAAAGCCCCAACTAGCATAGACAAAAATAAAGATCTACAAAATGAAAAGAAAAATTGTCAGTATTCACAGAGGATGTGATTGTGAAGAAACCAATAAATCTACATATAGAGTGTTGAGATAATTTAGCAATATTACAGGAATAAAGCCAATAGGCAAAAATCGACTACATTTCTAGATATCGTTAATAAAGATTTTAAAAAATATTCTAATACAAATCTAACCGGATCGGTAAGATCTCCATATCAAGGAAACCATAAAACTTTATTAAATAAATAAATAAATAAGTAAATGGAAAGATATATCACGTTCATGTCATGGTGGGGAAGACTCATTATTATAAAAATGTCAACTCTTCACTAACTGATTTACATAGCCAATGCAATTCCTATCAAAATCTTGACTTAAAAAAAATGAAATTTAAACTGATTCTAAAATTTATATAGAAGATCCAGAATAGTCACTCTTGATAAAGAACAAGACTGGTGAGAACTTGCCCTTCATCAAAAACTGGTATATAAAGTTATGGTAATTTAGATACATGGCACTGGCACAGAAACAACCAAATACATCAAAGAAACAGAATAGAGACACCAGAAACAGATCCACATATTTATGGACACTGAATTTATGACACAGCTGGCAGTATAGATCAATAGGGAAAGGATGGGCTTTCAATAAATGTAAGGGAGCAACTGGCTAGCTATATGGAACAAAAAATGAAATTAAACTCTAACCTCATACCATAGTTAACTCATTTCCAACTGGATTAAGGACTTAATGTGAAAGACAAAGTATTTAAGATAATAGAGGAGGATCTGTTAAATAAGACACTTAAAAAGCACAAATTACAAAGTAAGTAAATTCAACTACATTAAGAACTTTTGTTCATTAAACGATATCATAAAAAAGGTGAAAAGGAAGCTTATATCTGGAAAAAGGTATTTAAAACACACATAACTGACAAAGAATTAAAATCTAGTATATGAAAACTCATAAAAATTCATAAGAAAAACTCAATGAAAATAAGTCAAAAAATTTCCACAATAAGAAATACAAAGAATGAATAAACATTTAAATATAGGCTCAAACTCATTAGAAATCAGAGAATTATAAACCAAAACCGAAAGACTGAAAAAATTAAAAGAACTGACAATATCAAGTATTGATGCAAATGTGGAACAGCTAGAACACATATATTTCTGGTAGGAGTATAAACTGGTACATTTACTTGGAAAAACAATTTGGCATTATCTAGTAAAGCTAAAGATATCCATTTGCTATCATCAGTAATTATATTTCTACATACATAACTTAGAGAAATTTGTGCATGTATGTACCAGGATATATGCATAAAATGTTCATGGCAATATTACTGACAATAACCCCACTCTGGAACCAATCCAAATGACCATTAACTAATGAATAAAATAATTTTGCTAAATTTATTCCTATACTATGACACACCTGTGAAAAAGAATAAACTATAGCTACAAAAAACAATATGGATGAATTTTAGGAATCTAATACTGAATGAAAAAAGTCTTGAAAGAATTATATTCATATGTAATTAAGAAATACAGAAATGAAACAATATACTGTTTTGAGATACAAATAGTAAAACTACAGAAAAAAAAACAAGAGAATGATAAGCGCGAAATTCAGAATGGTAGCTGGCAAGAAAGGAGACGGGATTGGAAGTTCTCAAACCGGATGCCAGGTATACAGGTGTTCTTTGTATTTTTATTCTTTATACCTTATACGTATTTTAATAAATACTGTTCTGTACTCAATATTTTAAAAAAACTAAAGCTTAACATCTCAAAATGAATGCACTTTAGTTTTCAAAATCAGAATTGAAATGATTAAACTGATTAATATTTGGTAATATTTGTTAATATCTCTAATATATAAAAAGTTCATACAAATCAATAAAATGCAAACACCTAAACAGAAAATGACATCCAGGAAAGCAGTTTATTCTCCACTTCCTTTTAGTCACAACCCACTGGAAGAACCAATGTTAAGAAAAAAGTAGGTATCTCCCACACTCTTTTCAATGCTCATGCAACTTCACTTACATGTCATTTATTGTTTTGTTATATCATATTATACTCCTTATTCTGACATTTTTTAAATAACTTCCCCCTAAAATATCAAATATTCTTCCAAGTCAATATACATAAATCTTTATTCACTTCTTTTCTGTAGCTGAACAATATTCTACACTAGCAAAAGAAAAAAGGTGTAGGATAATGTATTCACTCATTCCTCTATTGATGAACATACAGGTTGTTTCCGGTTTTCTGCTACTACAATTAATGCCACAGAAATTACGTCTTTGTATATTAACTTTATAGTCTGGTACTTTTATTTCTGGATCCAACAGTATGTATATTTTAATTTTAACATACATAGACAGATTACTTTCCAGAAAGACTATAATTCACATTGCCAAAGGCAATATATTTGCATGGCTGCATCTCTAACATTTTAGCCTTCAGTTAGGCATTAAAAAAAGATTTTCTAGGTACAAAAGCAAAGGACAAATTCATATATAAAGAGACTGATATGTTTAAATAACAATGATAAACCATCCATATATAAAAACATTATATAATTTTTTAAAATTAAAAAGCAGATAAAGATAAATAGAAACTGGAGACTGTATAAGCAATATATGTGTTAATATCTTGAATATATAAAAGTTCATAAAAATCAATAAAATACAAACACCCAAATAGAAAGAGGAGATGAACAGATAAATTTTAAAGAAATTAAAATGGTCCAATAAATACATTTAAAAATATTCAACCTCACTAGTCATTTTTAAAAATGCAAATTATAAAAAAATGAGTTTTTTTTCTGGTCCATGAAACTTATAAATAAGTTTTTAATAAAGTAACACCTAGGGGGATTTATCATATCACAGTAGAGACCATCTTGGCATTAGTATCAAAAGTCTTAAAATGTACAAATACCCTGACCTAAGTATTCCACTTCTAGAAATTTATTCTAGGGAAATAATCAAATTCTTACAAAGATTTCTTTATATGAATGTTCCCTGTTGAATTATTTATCACAAAAAAAATCAGAAATAACTGTCCCACAATAGAGTATAAAATAAATTATGGTTTGTCTATGGGATAGAAAACCATGCAGCCATTTAAAATTTGTTTTTAAGATAAGCTAATAGAACAAGAAATGTTTATGATAAGAAGGTACAGATCACAAAAATCTATGTCCAATGTGACCTCAATTTTATTATTAAAAAATGTGAAATATCCTTCTATAATTTCTGTATTCTTCTGAACTTTCTATAATAAACATTAAACGTATACTACTTTATAATTAAAAAACAAATTTAAGGTTTATAAACAGTTCTCTCCATGTTACTCTTTCTTTGTATACTAAAGGTAATTAAAAGTAATTTTTATATTTAATATTTAAAATCCTTTGTCATTTATTTGAAACTATCAATCAATGTGCCATTGAAAAAAATCCATTTGGAACTTCATCACATTTTAGTTAAGCATATTAAACAAGGTTGTAAGTTCCATATTCTTTTATGAACCAAGGGTTTTTTAGTGTACACTGATGGATTTTCTAATATCTTGATATTACTACATTTAAGGAAATAAGATGAATATACTCAAGATTGTTGGTAGAGGAATCTCTTTTCTTCCCTGAAAAGATGAACTATATAAGCCCAAAACTTACCTCAAAGGTATGGTCTAGTCTGTATACTGACACTGAATTTACTGCACTGACTATCTCCAATACACCATTAAAATTATTCAAATCTTGAAAAACTTGCAGAATTTCTATAATTCTACTCAGTACAGCCACTCGTTCCTCAAAATTTTCTGCTTCCACAATGCACCTAAACAAAAAAAGAAAAGAAAAAAAAAGAAAAAATTCATGCCTTAGAAACCAATTTCTTCACTTCATATAGAAAAGAAACATTTTCAACCAAGATTTTACCTCATATATGACTTAATATTATGATTATTAAGAATTAGATGGGGGAGAGGTAGATGGGGTAAAGGGAGTCAAATATGTGGTTACAGAAAGAAATCTAACTATGGGAGGTGAACACACAGTGTAAATACATATATACCTTACTGTTAAAGTGTACAGCTGAAACTTATTGGATTTAGTTAACCAATGTCACTATAAAAATAAATAAATAAATAAAAATAAATCTGCTACATACCTTGGGGGCAGGGGGTTAGGATAAAGTAGAATAAATAAATACTTACTTTTCAAACCAGAGTGTAAGATTTGTAGTGTGGCGAATCATTTTTAATAAATTTGGAGAATTTATTTCTTTATCTTCTTTGGTCCATACACTTCCTACAAGTTCAGAAGGTTGTACTTTCCTGTGGAATCAAAAATTAATGCAAATTAACCTATAGAGGATTAGTATCAAAATTATTTAATAGTCTCCTAAAACTTAATAAGAAAAAGATAATTAACTTAAAAGATAAATGGACAAATATAAGAGGAGGTAATTCCCAGAGGAACAGACCCGACTAGCCACAAACATATATAAAAAAATACTTTATTTCTTACTCAGGGAAAAGAACATTAAACCACAATGAAATCCCACTTTATTTGTCTAACAAAAAGTCTGATACCAAATGAGTAAAAATGTGAAAAAAACTCTCAATACTGATGTGCAAGTAAAGTTGATATGACTACTTCATAAAGCAATTTGTCAATGTCTCATAATACTGAAGATATATACACTAGATCACCCAGCAATTTTATATATAGGTATATAGTCTAGATACAACAGGTTATAAGAAAACATTTATAGGAATGTTCAGTAAAGCATTGTTTGCAAATGAAAATCTCAAACAACCTAGAGGCTCATCATCAAGAGACTGAATAAATTATGGAGTAGTCATATACTGAAAAACCACAAAGCAATTAAAACAAGCAAACTAGAGCTATATTCACCAACCTGAACAAATGCTAGAAACAATTTAAGTAAAAAACAAGATGCAGAATGATACGTAAGTATAAACAGTTTTAAAATGCACAAAACAATGCTATATGTTGTTTATGAATGTTTGTAAGTATATAAATTATAAAGACACATATAGAATAGTAGACACCAAATACAGGATAGTCATTATTCCTTGGGCGAAAGAAGAAAGGGATTAGGGAGAATTACGCAAAGGATTTCAATTTTATTTGTAATGCTTTTGTTGTTCATAAGCTCTCATTATATTATTTTCTACATTTTTTTAAATACTTGAAATACTTAATAAAAAAGTCAAACAAAAGAGCAGATTAAATCATTGTATACAGTCATTTAGGATTACCTAATTTAAAAAATTAACCAGGGCATTTCCATCAATGTCCTATAGACTTGGTTATTAATTTTTTTAAGCATGTTTTTAATCAGTAAATTTGAGTACAAATGAGTACTTGCTAACAGTTTTTGAAATAAGTCTTAAAATGGTTCTATTATTTCACCAGAAATTTAGTTTATAGTGTCAATGTTTTATGTATGTTACATGTCTTCCATAATATACATATCATTTAACAAAGGTATTTCTATGTTCTGAAAGCCATCCACAGAGAGCTAAGTGCTATTTCTGATATTCATTCATGTAATAGTCACTCTATGAAGAAAAACTTGATTCAGTATTATTTTTTTTTGTTATCTCAAGTAACAAGTCCTTTCATTCCTACCTATCACAAATTCCACAGTATAAACAAAAACCACCTAAATTGAAAAATACTTAAAATATAACCTTACACTCTGAATCAGATGTTGACGATCTCTGACATGTCATATATACAGAATATACTGAATTCTAAACAGTATAACCAGGGCAAACCAGGGGCCTAATTCTACAGAAGGCAAAGTTTTCTCTCTAGTGCATTCCTACATTCTCCATTAGCACTAAGCTACATATTCTTACCTTTCTCTGTGTAATCCCTGTACAAAAAAAAAAAAATAGCTGCTAACCAGTATAACTTGGGGGGTGGGGTTGAGAGGTAGTGTTACCTGCAATGCCTGTACTCTTCACAGGAGCCTGGGTTGTAAATGAAAAATGAAAGCTTAAATTAGGAGGGAGGAGGGGACAAAAAGGTGTTAATGCACTGGGAAAGGACAGTAGTTTTTAAAAAAATTGATAAAAAAGTTAATCAAGCAAGCTGAAAGGAGAGAAGACTGTGTTAGGAAGAGATGAGATGCTTGAATTAGTAATTTTGGAATAAGAATGATTTGGGGTGATAACAAGATTCAGAATATGACCATGAAAGATGTTGATTTGGAGGAGAGAATGACACTTCCAGTGAAACTAAAATGTCAGGTTATGAATGGATGATCTGTGTGGATATAGGCAATGGCAGGAATGCTTTATATATACAGACTGATGTTGCAGCACAGATTAAAATAAATAGCCAATCACATTTCCAGTCAGCCTTATAAATGAAAGTTAATGTTTTGGAAGTTTTCAGTATGGTTTTTCATCACACTATTTCAGAAATAACTTTTCTTTAAAGTTAATAATGACTTCAAAGAGCTAAAGTATTTGAGACTCCTTAAAAGAAGTTAAATTTTTATTCTTCTAAGAATTTCATTATTCATTTGTCTAACAAACCCAATCAAAACCCCAAATAAAATTTTGATTATGTTGAATCTTAAAAAAAAAAAAAGAAAAAAGAAGAAAGCTTGTCTCACTCAATATTCTCTTTATTTAGCTGCCAAGAGACTAGCATTCATACTGACTGACTTAACTCAAACGACTCAATAAAGCAATCTGAGAAAGGTATTGGGAGTAGGAGATTGGTGACTGTCTTGAAAGTAGTTGCTACTTCACTGCATTAATCTTCTCTCTGACTCTGCTCTTGTGAAGGATTGCTAGTATCAAATCTAGGCCTAAATAGCAATACATTTTAAGATTTTTACCTGCAGAACAAACTGTAGTTAAAAACTGTGCTATGAACTTTCCACCATCTCCACAAGAAAAGATGACGTATTGTACGCACTCATGAATAATTTGCTAAATGTTCTGAAAATAGAGGTATGTTCAAGGTTCTTGAAAACAGAGCATCAAGTTAATGTTAACTGTCTACCTGTAAAGATCAGATTCCAAAAGTGTCAGCTGACGTGCAATTTCTATTGGATGAAGTGTCATGAGATCAAATGTTTCAAACTGTCCTGGTCTGCTGATATGCCATTCAATTGGTGGAGGTGGACTTTCAAAGGTAATATTGTGGCTTATTCCATTTGCCTGAGCTTGTTTCTTCCTCTTGATGATCTTAGCAATTGATTCTACCCATTTCTTCATGGCTTTCCCTAGGGGAAAAAATGCCTTTTATTTAATAAACCTAACTACAAAACTTCATATAATCTTTAACCTTCACTCAGCTTCAACAGTATCAACTCAGCAGCATCTTCTTGTTTCATCTAACCCCACCTCATGCCTTCCCTCCAATCCTCATGTTATTTCAAAATAAATATATCATTTCATCCATATTTAAGTATGTATTTAAAAGTTAAAGATTTTTAAAATAACAATACCATTATCACACATAAAAAAACAACTTCTTAATATCATCACATATCTAGTGTTCAAATTTCCCTGATTGCTTCATAAATGTTTTCTTACAGTTGGCTTGTTTGAAATAGGATTTATATAAGATCTATACACTTATGTCTCAAGTCCCCTTTACTCTATGGGTTACCTCTTTATCTCTCGTTTTGCTTGCAATTTATGTTTTGAAATTGAACCATTTACTCTGTGGTGTTTCCCAAGTCTGAATCTTACCAATCCCATCCCTGTGATGTCATTGCCATGTTTCACTGTCCCTGTATTTTCTGTAAATCAGACACACAGGGACTTGATCTGATTCAGGATCGATTTTTTTAATGAATATCTGCAAGAATATTTCTAACAGGAAACATATGATATCCAGTTACTTCTCTTTTTGTGATGTTACTAGGAGTTGAGAAATGGTAATATTCTATCACTCCTTCACTTATTAGTTGCAATACTTCTATAAAAAAGAAACTTTCACACATCAACTACTTGATTATCCTGAGGTATAATATGTATAGGAAAGGTCTTTAGATATTAACTATAGACATTAACATAATAATTTACTTGTTTTATTTTAATATGTGTATGTATTTTTGAAGCTTCTTAGATCACATATAATCTAGTGTCCTTGTTTAAAAATTAACTTAGTGCTATAAATGATTTTAAAGCACACTTTATGTACCTTAAACACTGAAATAAAGGAATCACATTCTCTGTTTTTTTAAGTAAAATTCCCCTTAACAAACAAGTATGAGATGAAAAAAAACTGGGCCTAGTTATGGTATTCTTAATTAATGCCTTATACTATTAAATAAATCATAAATGTTCTTGATTTAGTAATATACATTTGATGACACATACATTTGTTCAAATATTCATGGCCTAGTTTCAGTTCATGGGCTATTCTGAAACTTCAGGTAGGAAACTCCTATCTTTCAAGTGCCAAAAATATACCAAAAACTTTTCCAAGGGAGGTAAATATTATTTAAAAGCTGTTAACCATTCAAAACTAAGGAATAAGATTAAGGAGAATAAGGAAACAGGTAAGATTATACAAATGTTTAATTAGACGAAGTAATGGCAACTTGACATGAGATAAAGTTGAAGACTTTGGACTTCTTTAAAAGAAGGGTCCTCCTTAAAAAACTTCAAAAGGCAACGTTCTAAGACATCATGTGGCTCTAAACATATCTGCGCTCCTTACAGTCCATAAAAATAATTCCAAATGTTATTACACCTTTTTAAAAATGAAAAATAGTTTAGCTTCTTAAGTTACACAAATTTAAAAATAAGGTCATGTGCGACATAAGAATCAAACCTTTAAATAATATACCTCTTACACTTGAAATGAAGGATTCTAGTCTTTCAAGCAACTCCGAATCTCTTTCAAAGTCATAAAAATGGTGTTCAACCCAGTGCCGAAAAACATTTAAGATTCTGATAAAATAGAAAAAAAAAGTTTAGTGAAATCTAAGCATTCAATTTCACATCTTTTATTTCTCTAATGCCAAAGTGAAAGGTTTATATACAAAGGCCATTATAATACTCAAAGAATCTGTAATTTGTATTTAATTAATATTTAAGTGCTTCAACGATATGAAGACTTTATTATTTAAAAATTGCACTTTAAAAAAAATTTATAAGCATAAATATTGTAGTTCCTGTACTTAATTACCTGTTTATGTTTAGGAAATTACCTTTTCTTTATTCATATGTACAAAATTCATACTCTATACTATATAAAAGCTATTTTTAAATGCTTACATTAAAAAGTATTTAAGATAAAAATTTTAATATATTTTGCACATTCAACAGAAAACCAACTAAGATTTAATGTATTTGGTTCTAAATTCAAATGCTATCATCAAATTTCTATGTAATTTACAGGTATATCCACATTCTCTTATTTTATTTCAAAAGACAAAAATATTTCTGATAGAGAACTATTTTGTTTTGCAGTACCATGAAAATATTACAGATAACTTGCAAATAGAAATTTAATCAATCTTTACAAATATATCATTCCACTCTCCACCAGATTTATATATACTGTAAATTAATTAGATTAGCATTATTTCCTTCACTATTTCAATGAGTGACTATTTCTAGGTTAGCTTTCTTCTCCTTAACTGAGATAATAGTTTTTCTCTCAGACTAAGAAAATTCTTTAAATTCCCAGTCTTTGTCATACTATCTATATTAAAACCAGCTTAGTCACGTGTGTCTAGTTAGCTCGGTGGCTTACAGAACATTTCAAGAGATCACAAAACTGTTAACTTCTAACACTAGGTCAAGTCAAATAACTGCTTCCATTTCCTCTCCTTCCTAGTTACTACAGCATCCAGTGTAATTTAAAATATCATGTAATGAAGGACACTGGACTTTGGGTGGTAAACACACAATAGAATGTACAGATGTTAAATTATAATGTACACTTGAAAATTATATAATTGTATTAACCAATGTTACCTCAATAAACTTAATTAAAAAATAAATAAAATTATCATGAGAAAAAAATCTTATAATTAGATTTCATCAAACTTAAAAACTTCTGCTTGTCAAAAGACATTAAGAAAAGTAATAGGCAAGCCACAGATTGGGAGAATACATTTGCAAAACATTTATCTGACAAAAGACTGGCATCCATTCCTACTAAATATACAAGTCAATAATAAAAAGACCAATGACTCAAAAAATAGGCTGAAAATCTGAACTGATTCTTCACAAAATAAGTATAAATAGCCAATAAGAGACAATGAAAAGTTCTCAACATCATTAGTCATTAGAGAATACAAATTAAAACCACAGAGAAATACTACTATACCCCACCAGTGTGGCTAAAGTATAAAAGCTGACATCATTAAATGTTAATGAGGATATAGAGCAACTGGAACTCTCATTCACTGCTGGTGAGAGTGAAATACAGTAAGATCACTTTGGGAAAAGATTTGACAGTTTTTTTTAAATTAAATATACACCTACCCTACGACCCTGCCATTCCACTGAGTTATTTACCCAAGATACCATATAAAAAATACATTCACAAAAAACTTGTAAAATAAAGTTCATAATAATCGAAAACTAAAAAGAATCCAGGTGTGCTTCCGTGGGAAAATTAATAAACTGTGGTATATTCATATAATAGAATACCACCTTAGTAATAAAATAGAACTACTAATACAAATAACAACATGCTCAAAAGCATGTTCAGTGAAAGTCAGACAAAAGTATATAAGAATCCATTTTAATGGAATTCTAAAAATGGTAAAATTAATCTGTGTTGGAAAATGAATATTGCTTTGGGCAATGAGAACAAAACTGACTAGAACAGGCATAAAGGAACTTTCTGGGGTAATGATAACATTTTATATCTTGAAAAAAGTTTAGACTATAGAGATGCGTGTATCTGTTAAAATTCAAAGTACACTTAAGATACATATGTGTCACATATCTGTACACACATTTTAGAACAAAAGGACAATAAACAAATACCATTAATGATATACAAATTGAAATATTTAAGGAGAAATGTACTTCAATATACATTCCCAAAATTGTATTAATGGACCAAAAGAATGATGATAAATAAATAGATGTGTGATACAGTGAGTATAGCAAAACATTAACAGTAGATCTATGTGGTAAGTTTATGGGTTTTCACTATAAAATTCTTTCAACTTTGCTTTATGTTAAAATTTTGTAATACAATGTTTAAAAAGTTACTATCATTATAATATTTTCTACAGTAGTCTCCTTTTATCCCCAAGGGAAATGATTCAAGACCACCTAATGGATACCTAAAACCATGGATAGTACCAAACTCTATCTATACTATGTCTTTTCCCATATAGACTTATTTATAATAAAGTTTTTTTTTAATTAGGCAATTTCACAGATAGAAGATTCATTCTTATCATAGACTTTAGTAACCTTGAACACAAGCACAAATACCAAGACAGTCGATCTGATTACTGAGACAGCTACTGACTAACAGGCAGATATGGTATATAGTCTAAATACACTGGACAAAGGGGTGATTCACGTTCCAGGCAGGATGGAGCAGGACAGCACAAGATTTCATCATGCTATTCAGAACAGTTTGCAATTTAAAACTTATGAACTGTTTATTTATGAAATTTTCCATTTAATATTTTCAGACCATGATTGACCATGGGTAACTGAAATCACTGAAAACAAAACCATGGATAAGGGGGTGACTGTGGATGGTATCATTGCTAAAAATCTTTTGATGCTTACAGGATGTTTAACAACCTGGGCTAGATTTCAAGGTCATCTTATCACCCCATTCCATATAATTAATCTCATCTATTACTCTTTGCAATACAATGTTTTTATTCCTCTTGATTTGATTTCCTTACCTACTTTCTCTGGGTACCATTCTCATTTCTGCCTTCTTGCTTTTGTTTGTACTATTTCCCATAACCCTGAATACCTATAATTACCCTTCTGCCTATCTAAATCCTACATCCTTTAGAGACAATCTCATATTTTACCTCTCTCAAGATGCCTTCCCTAATTACTCCACCCTCATCTTAGCTATTACCGAAATTTTACAGGGATGTATTTTTATAAGCGACTTAAACACTTAAAGTAGAATAATGTATAGCTGTCTCATGTATCCTTTTCCCTCAATAAAATCATAATATCATGGTGGAAAAGATGATATGCTGTTATTTCTCCATTTACCATACAAATACAGGACTGAGAAAACAGAAAATGCTTAGAAATAAATACCTGAAGAATATACATGTCTAATCACTACGCTGTACACCTAAAAACTAATGTAATATTACATGTCAACGGTAATTGAAAAAAATTTAAAAATAAATTTTTAAAATGTGATTATGACCACTAAAAGAAAAAAGATGGCACAAAACTGAGATTATATTCTGCCCCTATATAGCAACCTCATGTTGTACCTTATGTCAAGGGGCTTAACTTAAAGTGTGCATTAGTACAAATACATCACAGCTAGCAGAAAAAAATTAATTACTTCTTTATTGCTGATGTGTAAATAATTTCATCTTCTTACACTAAGAATGACATATTGAAAGTTTTAGATAAGATACATATAGCTGGGAACACTTATTATTCCTATAAAACTGTATTTACTGGTGGCAATTATCCTAGAAAATAATAAATTAATAAACCCAGTTCCAAAGTTGTAATTTATTGGCCAACAGTAATCAAGGAACCTTAACATTCACAGAGAAAAAAAATATTTAGATCCTATACTATTAATAAAATATGTCGGTTTTCCCATGGAAAGGGGTAGATAATTACTTTGGTTCTCAGACTGTAAAAAAGGCTAATAACCAAAGAAGCTTCCAATTTTCAACATTCAGTGGTAAAAACAAAACAAAACAAAACAAAAACATAGGCTTAGGAAGTCAGACAGATATGGGTTTAAATCCTGTCCTACCACTTTCTTTATATGATCTATCTCAAATTACTTCATCCTGCTAAGTTTCAACTTCTTATATAAAGTAGAGACAGTAATTGTACTGTGAGGATGAGATAAAAAAGATAAAGCATTTAGACACACAATAAGTACCTAACAACTGGCAGCTGCTATTACCAAATACATTTTTAAAAATTACTAAAATGATTTTTTAAAGTAATGAATGTCTCTCTATATATTCTGTGGAAGAAGAATGAAGAAAGAGCTTGAACTTCCATAAATATTATAAACTGTAAAAAAAGTCCCAAATTACTAAATGATAACAATGAGACATGAAGAAAAAAAGGAGGAGAGGGGTGGTTGACAGTAGGCAAACTCATGTACAATTTTATGATTTTTACTTACTAGGTATTCTGGTCTATAAGCAAAACAATTACATTAGGTATCCTGGTCTATAAGCACAATATATCACATGCCAGAGATATCTCATGCAAATAACATGTTATATTTCAATAATTAAAATTTTTCAGAGTATTTAAAAGTACCTTCACATAGAACTTTGGAAGTTTAATTTAATTGCTATGAGGTTAATAAAAATACCTATACCTGAATGAAGATATAAAAACTTTTGTGCTAACTATATACTGAAAATTGAATGGCACATAAAAAAATAACATTCAAGCCAAACCTAAGTTGTACTGGTTGGACGTATTCCTTGCGAAACCTTTTAAGGTCTGCACTAATTGGCTGCTCGCCTTTCTCTACTGCCAATTTATCTGCTTCAGTAGGTTCTGGCTCTGGAATTTCAAATCTAAAAATAAAGCAAAGTGAGAGAAATTTTTTCACTGTTCATACATAAATGAAAAGGACTTCAAATACAGCAGGAAAAATCTTTTAACTAAATAACCTTCTTTCCTACCATTTATGTGAAAAGTACAATTACTGATAAATTTTGCTTAAAAGCATTACATATTACAAAAAATTGCTCTTCAGCTACACAGTACCAAGGTTTTATATATTCTTACTTTTATCAAAAAAAAGTTTAATAACTAGCACTATGTTGATAATATAGAAAGAGGTCAATGAAGAAGACCCAAGAAAAGAATCTTTAAGGAGTATAACCCCTTTAAAGAACATGGCATATCTAATAATATATCCTGAATATTTTTAGAAAGTAGACATTAATTTCTTTAAATAAAAGAATATAAATCTAAAGAGAAGGCTCAAACTGAATTTTAAACAATATTTAAAGGACATACTTAAGTGGATAATGTAAAATCAAAGTTTAAAAAACTGCCCAACCATAGAAAATATAGCTATAATATAATCTAATCTGTGTGCTTTCCTTATTTTGGACAGGGAAATATAACCAAGTAAATCTTCTCAGCTCATTACACTGTCTCAGTCTGGTAAACTTAGTGTCACAGAACAACACACTGATAGAGGTCAAGATAAAATTCTGGTATTAAGTTTTTAAATGTGAAACAAAATTTATTTTGGAGTCCAGATACTATATTTTAACCTATAAAGCATTTAAAGTGTCACTAATATACTCAGTAAAAGAGAAAAATTCAATCTAAAACTGTTAAAAATTAATCATAATAAAGAAAAATGTTAATTTTTTATGTCTAATGTTGTAATTATGTTTTTAATAGAAATACAAATGGAAATGTTTAAGAGTCTACAGCCATGCCACCCTGAATGTGCTGGATCTTATCTGATCTCAGAAGCTAAACAGGGTTGGACCTAGTTAGAACTTGGATGAGAGGCCATCTAGGAATACTAGGTGCTGTAGGTGTTAAAAAAAAAAAAAAAAGAAATATTTACAGATGAAATACACTGTCTAGAATTTACTTCAAAATACAATTGTCCCTTGGTATCCATGAAGGGTTGTTGGTTCCAGGACCTCAGTGGATACTGAAATCCACTGATGCTAGTCAGGACTCTACTTCATATCCTCGAATGTGGCTATGAAGAAGGATGAGGAACCCTTGGATAAAGAAGGCCAATTCTAATCCAGGGGTTACGGTGTTGAAGTTGTTAAGGAAACAGATGACACATGAGTTGATTATTATTGAAGTTGGATGACTGATAAATGAGGTTATTATCTTTTTATATTTACTCTTATGTATGTTTTAAAATTTTCAATAAAAAGTTCATTTTAAAAGTGAAAAATAAAAAAGTCTCTTTTAAGAAAGTATTCTTTTATTGTACAGAAAAAAACTTAAGATACACAGGTTATCCTCTAAAACTGGGTCTTTCTGATTACCACTATAAATATTTCTAAGATCTAAAAAGACCCCTGTTATAAAAAAGGATTTCAGTAAGCACACACTTTAAAGAGAATAAAAATAGTACTATTTTAATACCAAATAAATAATGTTCAAAAACTACTTGAATACATACTGGGTACCCCATACTCTGCAAGGTACCAAAACAGATAAGCTTTTACAAAATGTTATTATAAGTGAAATAAATATTTTTCTTACCGTTCAATTAGTAAGCTTAGCAATTCCTGTGGTTTACAAAATGAACGATATGTAGTAAGAAAAGTACGAACAAAATTGGGATCTGAAAAGGTAGAGCATAAAACAGGTTGCATGTTCAATTTATTCAGCATATTTTGGAGGCCTTACTTCCTTTTTCTTTTTATTTTGGCTCCTCCCACTGTGGCTCTTCCTGCCAACTGTGGTATTTCTTGATAAATGAGGATTGTTTTCAAATTCAAGACTCATGAATATACAATTTTTATGCATATTTAATAATGAAGTTAATAATATTATATTTTAGAGATGTTTACTTAGTTATTTCTTTTGATTCTGCAGTATTCTTTTTATTTTAGAGGCAATCCATTTTTTTTTTTCCAGGCCTCAAGCATTTTTGAACATTCTTGAAAAGCTTTTAGATCCTTGGCCCTAGATAATCACTTGCAATGAGTTTCACATACCTGCATACATATGATATGTTAATCTTTCAATTAATTTCACCACAGTTCCTCCTTTAATAATGGGGATTCCACTTCTACTTTGCAAGTTGTCTTCAAAAACAATGTTTTCCTCAGAATCTTTTACCACAAAACGATATACTTCAGGACTTGGTAATCTCAATGGTTGTTCATTTTCTTCTTTCAATAATACTGAATCTAGCATTCGATCTAGAGTACTACGATAATGAAGAGAAATAAGTGCTGCCATCCAATTGTTTTTCTCTTCAGCAGACTTAGCTGCAAATATTATACTGTTTTCATCTTTGGATACTAACTCAAAAGCATGTTTATACTCAGAAGTATCTTCTTTATCACATATTTGTATTTTTCTCATGACAAATTTTTCTTTTAATCTGTATTCTGCACTACTGTAACCTGGAAGGCGTGACTGGCTATGATTGGGTTTGCAGCTAATCATTAAGCCATCAAAGAGAAAAATATGCCGTTCATGTTTAGCACCAATTCTTGTCAATGGACCTTCCATAATGAATTCATTACAACACTGTCCAATATCTTTGCCTTCCCATCCATCTATGTTTTTCTGAATTTCATTCATTTTTTTAATAGCCAGATGCTTGCTTCTTAATTGGCGATTATAAAAAGGGCAAACAGGATCCCTAAAAACAAAATATGACAACAAATTTAGCTTATTCAATGGCTAAGCAACCCTAACTGCTTTAAGTGTAAATTACCTCAAATCAAGGGACAAAAACATTAAATAACCAAACACTATACTCTGTACACAGCATTTACTTTCTTCAACTATGCTAATAAATGATACATGCCTCAATTTCATTACTATGAAAGGGAAGTACTAGAAGCTTTATATTTCGTTCCTTTTGCCATAAGAATTAAAATTATAAATAATCCTAACTTTTATATAAATTATACAAAATATTATTAAAAATATCTCTAAAAATTTTATTACATATATCTTAACAATATGACAATGCCAATTTTAAGACCAAAAGAAAAACGTAAAAGTATAACTTTCAAGACTCCAACTATCACTATAAATAATACTTCTTGAGAAAACCGGGCATCAGATATAAATGAAGTATGCAAAAGCATTTATATTTTCAACAGTTTGGAATTACCCAGGTCGGCGTCGGGGTGAATACTGCTTGTAAATTCGGTCCATACTACCTTGGAGATTCATGAGAGCAGTAATAGCTTGGTTCAAACATTCTCTGTCTTCTTGTTCTTCACTACATGCTTTCAATTGCTAAGAAAAACCAAAAAGAAAAATTAAATCTGCATTGTTCAATTCTTTCCCTTTTTTATAATTAAAAGCAGCACCAAATATTATAAACTTTAAGTGAATTTTAAACATACTTAATAAAAACAGCTATAATTTTAAATAATTATGTATTCCTGATCCCTCAACCCAACCCTCTTTCTACATGTGTAAATATAATACAGATATAAAGTCCTATTGCCATAGCAATCAGGAAAAATAAAAAGCAACTCTGATAACCATTTGGACACCTTCCAAGTATATAAAAATAGTTTAAAACATGCAAATTTGAAGCTTAAAAGTAACTTTTATTTATTAGTTAACTATGAATAGAGAAAATAAGATAAATTATTTCGCATTCTTTAATAATTAAATCCTTAAGTTTTAGAGATTTCTAAAAGCTTGAATATCTTTGTTATACAAAATAAGTTATTAACGTTAGCACTTCAACCCATCAAAACTTTTCTGGAAACAGCACCTTACGAAGAATTCAACTGATATTTTTTACAACACAAAATTCAACCATTAGTAAATATTAAAAAACCATCCTTTGATGGTTTCTATTTTATTAACCCTTAGAAATAAGAATTATAAACTACATTATTAATCTTAACAACTCTACTTTATTTTATTTATCCAAAAATTTCTCTTGCATCTTACTCTCGAAAGGGAAGAAAATTTACATTGCTCCAATGTTTTGACAGAAGAATTCAAAGTGGAGCATTATATAGACTATATGGATACAAATATACATTTATGCAAGAATACGGAAAATTAATCACTTCTCAGAAAATTTTTTAAAATTCAAATCTATTTCATGATCTTAAATTACCTTACTAAAAATTTTGTGACAAATTTTCTTTATATTCCAAGAATAAATGGAAAACCATCCAGTGATGGTTCTTCTTCCTCATTAAGGAACTAAACGGATATTGTTTGAGTATTATGTCTATTACCTCTCATTTCTATGTCCTAGAAATTATTCTCTATATGGAGCACAGAGCCATCTGATATTTTTCAAGATACTTCCAAATAATTTAAGTGACTATCATTAGAAGTAAAACCTTACTCTCTAGATTAAGAAATAAAAAATTGAGAGGATGAAAGAAAAAGATAAGCAATACAAAATACCACAGAAGTTTAAAAAAGAATCAACACTTGATTATTGTGATTTCTAAAAGTGAAAATTACTACCAAATCACTTACTATGCTATTGCAAAGATTTCTTTAAAAAAATTCTTCTCAGCTCCGCTCTAAAATATTTCCTTAGTAAATATGGGTATTGATGATATAAAATACTTATACGTTTTTAATTCTTATTGTTTTCATTGGTTCAAATTTCTAAACTATCACTAATTATGAGATTCTATGAAAATAACTGCTTTTCAATTTAGATGTATGGAGATATTTAATTTCTATTGTCTATTTGGTTTTCAGGCTGCTCAAACTCTTCCACAAAAATGGCAATGCCATTTTT
This sequence comes from Eidolon dupreanum, assembly GCA_028627145.1. Taxonomy (NCBI): domain Eukaryota; kingdom Metazoa; phylum Chordata; class Mammalia; order Chiroptera; family Pteropodidae; genus Eidolon; species Eidolon dupreanum. Next base: position 34,336,673 of record CM053509.1, on the reverse strand, counting down.
AATATCCATGTAATAATTACAAGCCATGAAAGAGAAATAAAACTTCAGGCTATTTAAAACAGGATGTTCTGATGATATAAATATATAAAAAATGGTTCTGTTTGGTATAACTTTAATCCAATAATTTGCTAAACATTGCTGAATTTTCAGCAGTGAGAATATCAGATTAATGAGTATCCATTAAAACATTTTGAAAGAATGTATTTGAAAGATACAGACATCTGAAAAAAATGTATTCTAAACATCTTACACTTAGAAATTACCACACTGAACTACTTGCAGATAAGTCATGCTTCTTCACACCCCTGTGGCTTTCTATATATCTTCCTCTGCCCCTCTTTATGCACCTGGTGAATTTAGCCTTTATAATACAATTGAGATGCTACTTCGCATCCCCCACCAAATATTTTCAGTAACATCCTGATATTGAATAACCAATTTTTAACATTTTGCCATCTATGCTTCATTATTCTGTGTGTAAGTGCATGTGCATCATTTTTTTCTCTTAACTATTTGAGAGTAGTTTGTGATACTAACTTTTCTTGTTGAGAAAAAAGAATCACTGCTGAATGCTTCTGAGATTGTTTTTGGAACATGAGGAAAACTCCAATGTATCACCAATTACTCTCAAATAGTATCACCCCCTTTACCTCTTTAATATTTCAGCGGTATGTCTTAGAACAAAGATATTCTTTCACAATACAGTGATCAAGTTCTGGATATTTAACATTGGTAAAGTTCTATTATCTAATTTACAGTGCATATCCAATTTTGTCACTATCCCAATCATGTCCTTTAGGGTAATTCCCCACCCGCCCCAGTGTAAGATCTAGTCAGAGTTGCACTTAGCTCTTATGTTTCTACTGTCTTTGAATCCACGATAGTTCCTCAGCATTTGTTTTTCATGGGTCCCGAAACAACACACCAGAATAGTAGGCTAAACTCCTATGTACCCAATGCCCATATGAATTTTTTGAAACTTCCCTAGACAGTTACTCCTGCCTCAATGAGCCCATAGTACTACTTATATTAGGCACTTATACTGCAATAATTTGATATTCATCTTCTTTACTAAGCCATGAATTCCTTAAACATGGGGATATGTTTTATTCATTTTTAGTATAGTACCTGCAAATGGCAGGTACCCAATAAGGTAATTAGAATGAGTGACTTGTATAAATACTTGTAATTCTGTTAAGTATTCAGACAAATAACAATGAACATTTTTTGAGCTCTTAATCTGTGCATGCTCTTTTATGCATTAGCTTATTAAATCTTTGTTACAACTCTGTAAGATTGGTAGTATAATTATACAATGATATAGATGTAGAAATCGAGGCACAGAGAGGCTAAATAATCCACCCAAAATGAGCAGAAGTCTGTATTCAAACCCGGGAACTCTGACTCCAGGGTCCATGCATTTTGCCACACTGCTACACTGCCTCTCTACAAAAACACCAGATACAAATATGCAAAGTACTGGTCTATGCCTCAGTCTGGTGACCATGAGTTGAAGGAGATCCCCTCTATGTTAAAAACGAACTGGATAATTATAGTTTAAGAAATAAAATGAGGTATGCTTTTGGAAAAGAGGTCAAAAAGAATAAATGCTTTTGTAATATATGCTTAAACTAAGTAATTAAGTGGAAATAATCTCTCATTAATGTGTAGTATCTTATGAACTTGACTGAATATATTCCTTGCTTACCTGATAATCAGTTGTCTATAAGTATATCCTGTCCAAGATTTTACAGTTCATGTAAATTTTTTCTTAACTCTATAAGACTTCATTGAAATACTTACTATACTTCTCTTGAGTTCCTATAAAATGCTGTATCTACTATAGACATCTGTGTGCCTACAGCAAGAGAAATTTTAATAAATTATGAACTTGTCCATAATTCAATATAATAGGAGTTTGGTTTAAATGTGAACTAATATGTGTAATCAGTTCTTTTTTGGTAATGGTAAATTTCTCTCTAGATTTTCATAAAAATAGAATTTTAATAGTTTCGTGGGAAATTCAACTCATTAAAACCTATCACTTTTCATTACGTGCTTTTTAAAATATGCATTATCCTTCAGATGTCTTTAAGTGATATGTCAATACTAAAGAGTAAATATAAAGTAGTAATATATTCTTCATAGTCTTTTTCAAGAGTCAGAACATTTCTTTCAATAGACATTAAGCCTGATTTTATGAATACATTCACACACAAACACACACACAGGAACACAAAGACAACGACAAAGCAAATGCTACCTGTTAACAATTAGTAAATCTAGGTGAAAAGAGCTCACTCTACTACTTTTGTAACTTTTTTCTATGTTTTGCAAAGTAAAAGGTAAAAAAGTATTACCTAAAAACTCAATTGTTTTATATTTGAAATATTGGCTTATCTTTCTCAATAATAAAAGTTATTAACAATATGTCTTCTTGTGAAGCTTTATACTAAATTAAGATAGATTAAGTTCTCTTAAGAGGATAATTTTTATTCTTTCCATTACTAAATTTCCAAGGAATGACTAGAGAAATAGAGTAAAAGAATGTTATTTGGCTTCAAATTAATTAATTCTGAAGTGAGAGTAGATACGTTCTTAATAACAGAAGGATAAACAGATTTTTTTTCTTAGAATATAAGAAGTATGTTATGAAGTTACTTATAAATAAGGGAATGTATTTTTTTTTCCTTTTCCTCTTCTATAACAATAGAAAGATATGTTAAGAAAAAAGTCTAAAACTTATCAGAAAAAATAGAAAGTGAAAGTAGTGATGAACTCCAAAGTGGTTTAAATTTAAAAAGAACAAAAGAAGAAACATATTATCTATAAAATAAAGTTTAAAGTATTGCTATGAATAAGAATAAGCCAATGATACACTATAAAATAATTTCAGGTAAACTATATATGATAGCCTATCATTTCTCATTATATAGTTTTCTATTTGCTTATCATAAATTCTGATTCTAGGAAGTAAAACTCAATATATATAAATGTTACATCCACAAATAAATCCCCCTTGGTATATGACCAAAGCAGATAACTTCAAATTAAAACTGCTCCAGGATGGTGTTTTCTATTCCCAAGGAATATGAGCAGTGTGACCAGCTTTAAGTCACACTGGTCCAGGCTTCTTTCTTATGGTTCTCACCCCAAAGTGAGCATAACATGAAATTTATTTTAGATGTGTACTTGAGCCCAAACGGTATCACAAAAAGGCAATCTATCTACAGAATGGGAGAAAATATTTGCAAATGATATATCTGATAAGGCACTGATATCCAGAATACATAAAGAACTCCTATATGCAACAAATATACAGACAATCCAAGTAAAAATGGGCAAAAGACTTGAATAGATATTTCTCCGAACAAGATAAACAACCAACCAATAAGCACATGATTGCTCACTATCACTAATTATTAGGGAAATGCAAATTGAAACCACAATGAGATACTACCTCACATCCATTTGGATGGCTACTATCAAAAAACAAAAATAACAAGTGTTGGCAAGGATGCAGAGAAACTGACAACCTTATACACTGTTGGTGGAGAAGTAAAATGATAATAGCTGCTATGAAACAGTTTAATGTTTCCTCAAAAAATTAAAAATGTCTGCTTTATTTTAATTAACTGACTAGTCCCAATCACAATGGCCAAGAACACTTGGAATCCAGTAATTAATTGGTGGCAAAAGTAGCTATGGCCTTAGGATGAGTCAGGCCATTTTAGCTAATGTCCTGATCTTAGATGCAGATCTCAGGGATTTAAAAAACCAATCATCCAGAGAGAGGGGACAATAAGCTTCAATTACAGAGTCAAACCAGGATTTTTAAATGTTGCAAATATTAGAAGATAACTGTAAGACTAATAATACTAGGAATTCCAAGCAGACATGAATATTATCTAAAAAATTTAGGAATCAAATATATATCTGGGGCTGCCAATATATTATTCATACAAAGTCTACAATCCTTCTTATGAGTTCTTTATGTACCCATTGGTCTCCATGGATATATACACAATCAAGTTGCTCATCTGTTTGTGTACAAGTTGGTGAACTCCAGCATTATACACTATGAGTAATGAGACTCCATGAAAAAGAATTCTTCAGGTAGGCATTCATTAGAAATCATTAAATGAATACCTTGCCTACATGCCTACAAAATACAGAGTTAGAGTTATTCTGGATTTTATTTTAATATTATTATTAATGAGTTAGATAAGTCTGGACAAGTTGTCTAAACCAACAACCTGGTATTTTATAGGAGAGGTATAAAAATGCTCAAGCAGAAAATGCCTTGCTTACAAAAAACAATAAAAAAGAAGGTGAAGAAAATTTTACTGAATAAGATATGTTAAAATTGGAAATAATCTAGAAGTAGACAAAAGTCCTAAGGTATTAGCTGGAGTCAATGAAGATCAGTATCTATGATATAGAGAAATGAGAATGGATGGTCTCCAGAAAATCTCCATCTCTCCATATGCCCATTTGGTATCTTAAAGATCAAAGGAAAATGCATATGGAACCTGAAGTGGAAAAAGAAACACTTGATGAATTCTGATACCTGGCCAAAGGCAGTAGATATTCTTTTATAATTATGTAATGCTGCTTTAAGGTTTCAAAGAAAGAACAATAAAATCATCCATGTCTCATCAGTGAAACTATTATCCTTAGAGTAAATATGGAATATACTCAGGTTTAGTTAATGCACAGCAATAAGAACAAATAGAAACATGGAATGCAAAGACAAGTCACAGAAGGTATTTAAAATGGCAAAAGACTTAAATAACTCCACAAAAGGTTATCCCAAAGGCTAATAAACATACCATACCCAAGCTCATTAATAATCAAGAAATACAGATTAAAACCATCAGAGACAATTACAAATGCATAAGAGATGATAAAAATTTTAAAGTTATGAAAATATGCATAAAGAGCAACATGTCATGCATTCTGGTAGGAGTGTAAACCATATAACCTACTTTGGAAAACTGCTTGGTATCATCTATTAAATCTGAAAATATGCATACCCTATGACCAAGCAATTCCATTCCTGAATATATACTCCAGAGAAATGAAATGCATGCACATGTGTACAAAGAGATCTGTACAAGAATGTCCATAGCAAGTGTTATCAGTAATAGTGAAAGTGTTCAACAACAGAAAAGAATAAATAAATTATGGTTTATTCAAACAGAAAGAAAATTAAACTAGAGCAACATACAACATCAATGAATCTTACAAATATAACTTTGAGAGAAGATACAACAGAAAATAATATATACAATTTAATCTAATTTATATAAAGTTTAGAAACAGGCTCTGTATATTAATGATATATACATAGGTGGTTAAACTGGAAAGGAAACAATTGCCATTAAAGTCAGGGTAGTTGTTTACCTCTGGTGTTTACACATTATATTCATTAATGTTTTTATTGTTTTATTTCATACTTTTCTCTAGGTAATATATCATAATAAAGTTTATACTATGGGTAATTAGACTCCATAAAAAAGAATTACTGAGGTAAGTGTTTATTAGAAATCATCATATGAATACCATGCCTAGACACCTACAAAATATAATTACTTACGTTACTGCTTAAGAGTCAAACCATTGTTGCTGTGCCTCCAAAATTAATTTTAACAAGTGAACTTTTTTATAATATTAGTACTTTGAGATTGTATATTATGAAATGACAGATAAAGATACATTTTCCTATCTCTATATACCACCTGGAAATGACATGAACATAGGTAAGAAAGATAGGCCTTTCTTCGTAGTCCATGGAAAGAAGGTAGACATTTAAGTCCTTTATTTTTATGAATAAAAAGTAACATGATCATATCAAAAATTAGCTTTTAAGCCTCATAAATACAAGTAACCATTTACTTTACCTTCAATAATTCGAAATAGTGCCAACAGTGATACACTGGCACCAACATAAGGCGTGGAAGGACATAACGAACTGCTTCTTTAAAACCATCAGCAATGGACTGCAAAGCAAAAAGATCAAATATTATATTTCTGATATCAAGGATATATAACAGCAGTGCCTAACAGAAATAGCTTTTAAAAATACAAGATACAGACTTATGAAAACTATAATTGAAAACATGTTCTATATTAGAATCAAAGTGCTATCAATCAAATTTTTCTCCTTTTACTCCTTTAAATCATTAGGCAAATACACACATTTCTTCATCGCTTATATGGCTAAAATAACTTTCACAATAACCCTCTCAGCTTTTCTTCAAAAGTTTTGGTTCCACATACACTAAAGGAATTTTGAAAAGCTATGTACCTTCTCGTACATTTTTATGTCACCACTTGAAATGTTTTAAGTTTAAGTAGTCACAAAGGATGTTATTTTGGGGGATGTTACATGTATATTGTAGATATGATTTAAATATATTTCAAACAATGATTAAATAAGTTTCAGATTTAGCTCATTTATGAAAAATGTCTGTCATAAAACTTAATTGACAAAGCCAACTTTTACTGTCAAAATAAACAGTCAGATCAGACTTAATTTCTGCAAAAAGTCTGACTTCAGTCTTAAATTCAAATACATGTTAATGTCACAGTCTTAAGTACAGAAAGCATCTGGAAGAATCTAACATAGTGCATCCAGGTATGAGAACTTTAACTTTACAAATCTCCCTCTCCTTTATTCCATGTCCAATGAATGATAAAGTACTTTTTTAAAAAAGTTAACATTCACCCTTGTTACAACCATCTCACTTCTAAATTCTTAGTTAGATAGCTATGACAAGACATTTCAACTACCAATATATGATACACCATTTCAACTACCAAGAGTTAACAATCAATAGTTCTCTTGGAACTCTTTTGCTTTGCTTTCAATGAACTTGCTACATCGAAATTTATAAGGTATTTGGTCTTCACCCACAGTTCCTGGCTCCCTCAAATAAGCAGCAGCTTCCCCCAAACCCTTGGAATTTCCTAACTTTTGAGTTATAAAGTTATCTTTAGTTATGATATGACTTTTGGACTTTACACAGGATAAGGGCTAGTTGCCAGGAGAACCAATCCTCTGATTAGAGGTTTGGAATTTTCAGTCCCACTGCTTGACCTCTGGGTAGGATAAAGGGGCTGGAGACTGAGTTCAACGGCCAGTGGCCAATGACTTAGTCAATCATGACTACATAATGAAGCCTCCAGAAAAACCCAGGACAGCTCATTGATATTTTCAGAGAGCTTCCACATTAGGAAACTGGAATGCTTCCATGTGCCACCAAGCTGGAGCCCCAAGCTCCATACGGACATAAGCTCTTCAGTTAGGGACCTCACCCTATATATCTTTTCATCTGGTGGCTGATTCATCTCCTTTAATATCCTTTTATAATAAACCAGTAATCTGACAAGTAAAATGTTTCTCTGAGTTTTGTAAGCCATTCTAAGGAGGGAGTCATTAGAACCTCCAATCAACAGCCAGTTGGTCAGATACAGTAAGAGCCTGTGTTTGCAGGTCTGAAAAGTGTGTGTGCGTGTACATATGAAGGCAAGTAAATGAGGTGGGGGAGGGGGGGTCAGGTTGAAGGTGGTAGCTAAGAAGCACAGTATGGAAGAATTAAACCCTTAATTATGGAATCTGATACTATTTCCAGGTAGACAGTGTCAGAACTGTTGAATTCTTGCTGGTGTTTGAGAATTGTTTATCAGGGTTGGGAGAAAGCCACCCTTCCCCTTGAAACTAGGTCCAGGAACCCCATTCAGAACTCTATTTCAGGAGCAATACGTTTGTTTTTCCCCTGACTGGTGCCCTGGAAGTTTTGCACTCAATACATAATGGGAAATTTAATATAGCCATAAATAATGTATAAAATAAATTAGAAAAGATAATGCAAAAATACAAACAAGGTGGCTGGCAAAATAGAAACTGATTCTCAAAAGTTATCTGTGCCCTTATATCACCTGCAAGATCTTGGTGAATAGCTAGGGGTACACATATCCTAGTTTTGAAAACTAATAGTCTATAGAATAAATAATTTTCTAAAATTTATCAGGGATTTAAGTCACTCGTGTTGATTTTAAGTCATTAAGGTTGACTTATTTAAACTAGTATTTCTCATCAGATAAATACAGACAACAGCAACATATAATATGAAGAAAGAATCTGATATGCTGCTTTTAAAATATATCCTCATAAGTCTATGGCCATACCACCCTGAACGTCCCCGATCTCGTCTGATCTTGGAAGCTAACCAGGGTCAGACCTGGTTAGTACTTGGATGGGAGACCACCTAGGAAGACCAGGTATTGTAGGTGTTAAAAAAAAAAAAAAAAAGAGAGAGAAATAAATATATATCCTCACAGGTAAACACTTCCATAATTCTCGTATTGTTTACTGAAGTTAAATTACAATTTGTTCAACAGACTTGACAGCTATTATTTGGGCCAAAACTCCTATATTTAAAGTGTGTTTTACAACTTCTAAAGAAGTTTTTTTTTAAATAAAGTATTACGTCTACAGCTTTTATTTATTTATTATTATTACTATTATTATTATTATTTTAGGTGAGGCAACCTTTGGTTGACCTCACAGATTACAAGGACCTTGTCAGCTTACGATCTCTTTTTTTAAAATTTTTTATGCCTATGGCACCTGGTCTTCCTAGGTGGTCTCCCATCCAAGTACTAACCAGGCTGAACCCTGCTTAGCTTCCGAGATCAGATGAGATCGGGCATGTTCAGGGTGGCCATAGACTTCTATAGCTTTTAAAAGTTAATACAGCACAAGTGAGTTTGGCCTGAAAAGGGATTTCATCTAATACTTTGAATTTCACTGACTATCTGGGACAGCCTAAATAATTAGACCCTAAACATTCAAATCCCACAGTAAGAATTAATAAAATAAGAATAAAAGAAGTGTTGTACTTTCAATAAATATGCAAAGATCTTATAGGCTGATTATACAATTTAACATGTTCACTTTATCGTTTAAATCTATATATAAGATTCAGCTTAAAAACTTTCCCTTCATTGAAGTAAATTTTGAGAATTAAGTGTAATTTTTATTCTAACTTAACAAGGTTTTGAGTAAAAGATAATAATGGGAATTCACAGTAAAGAAGGCAGGGAAAAGATGGTAAGTTCAGTTTTGAACATTTATATCTGAAGTGCCCATGGGACAGCTAAGTGAATTATTTCAAAAGGCAGCTGGTTACATGAAAGTGTACATATACACATGCACAACAGATATTCAAGAGTTATGGCTTAAAAATACAAATAGGAAGTCACTGGTATATAGGCAGTAGCTAAAGCAAAGGGTATGAATAAAGTCACTCAAGGAGATTATGAGACAGACAGAAAATCAAGGGCTAATGATAGAAGCTGGATAATACTTGCAATTAAGGAGACTGACAAAAAGAAAATCAGAGAAGATAAAAATTAAAAAAAGTATCATGGGAGCCAAAAGGACAGGAGACTAACAAATACTACAAACATAAAAGTGAAATAAAAATATCCACTGGATTTGGCTGATAAATTCATTGTCGGGGCAGTTTTTTGTGTTACATACTGATTAGGACACAGATGGTAGCAGTAATGAAGAATGGTAAAAAAGTACTGTGAAGACAAATGGCTACAAAGAGAAAAAAAACAAAAAAGGGAAGTAATGAAAGGTTTATTTGCTTGTTTTAAGACAATAAAGATATGACCATATTCATATGCTAAGGGAGAAGAGCCTGTCTAAATTCAACATCTATAGCAACAAGCAGTGAAGGATCATCAATGTAACCTTCATTTAGCGTTGAAAAAGTAAAAATGTAAATTTCATTTGTCTCTCTCCACTTATTCTCATTTTATCTAACTGCATTACTGAACCAATTAACTTGTATACTTCTAATTAACATACTTATCTCCTTTAAATTATGGGCCTGATAGAGAAATCAGTATGAATAAGCAGGAGGATATTCTCCACTCTTTTTTATTTCACTTCTATCTGGTTGGGAATAAGAACCTGAAATAGCTCTCCATATTCATTGCTATTTCCCAGATCTAGAATGTGCCAAATTTTTCTGGTCAATCAGTATTTGTGATGGTATTCTAAAAAAGATTTCTATACTAAGGACAGATTAGTTTTTTCAATTTAAAACAGGCTTAGAATTAACAAATTTTGAAGGACTGGTAAAATAGATCCTCAGTTGCTTTAAGAAAAGATTCTAGAATTACAAATATTTGAAGAATAAGATGGTGAAATATTTTTTAGTTGCTTTATTTAAAAAAATAAATAAATAATACACATTTAAATTTACCTGAAAGTGAAGAGCCACTGCAGGTCTGGCCATCAACTTACTGAAATGTTCATTAAATTTAGGTGAAAGAATGTCCTGTGATAATGTTTCATAAGGATCAAATGCTTGCTCCTATATTTTTAAGAAAGAAAAATGTGTTAGGTTTAAAAGAACATTTTTTCTACCAACATGGCACAGATTACTTAACAGCAAATTTTTATTCAAGTTCTCAACTAGGTTTCAGAACTTTTTGCTATCACTTTGTAAGAACAAACAATAACTATAGCTGTAACTGCCAAAATTTTTAAAGTGTAACTAATGACCATGAGCCATACACGACAAGTTACTGGTCTTAAAATAGGTCACTGACTTTGTGGTAACCGGTATCAAACTATTAAAATGCTTATGTAAATTTATCCCCAAGAAACAAAAAGTATATTTATTAGTAAAAGAGGGCTGGGACTTGAAATTTCAGTTAGGCTTAACTAAGTTAAAATAAGTTGACACTTAGGATACTTTCAAAGGAAACAAAAAGTGATACAGCTATTTTTTCTACTCATTGCTTTTCAAAAGAAAAATAAAGCAAAGACCAATGGACAGCAAAATAACAAAGCAACAACTGCCCATATTTTGTCCAATGTTTATATTTAAATTCCAATTATTTGATAATAATCAATATCCCCAATGTTTAGTTAGAACTAAGAAGTCTGTTTCATTTCTGTATTTTAAGGACCCAGTATGTTTTTCAGACATAACAAGTATTGGTGAGGATGCAGAGGAACTGGAACCCTTGTCCATTGCTCATGGTAATGTGAAACGGTATAGCTAGCCCCTGTGGGAACAGGCAAATCCGCTCCTAGGTATATACTCAAAAGAACTGAAAACAAGGGCTCAGATAATTGTATGCCAATGTTCACTGTTATTATTCACAATAGCCAAAAGGTAGAAAAAATACAAGTGTCTATCAACAAATAACTGGATAAACAAAATGCAATATCTACATACAATGGAATATTACTCAGCTATAAAAGGGATGGAGTTCTGATAGATGCTATGACATGGATGGACCTTGAAAACATTCTGCTAAGTAAAATAAGAAGACACAAAAGAACAATTATTGTATGATTCCATTTGTATCAAATATCTAGAATCAGTGAATTTGTGGAGACAAAAGTAGATTAGAGGTTACCTAGGGTTGGAGGGAGGGAAAAATAGGGAGTTGTTGCTTAATCAGAGTTTCTGTTTATAGGGTGATGAAAAAGTTTTAGAAATAGATAGTGGTAATGGTTGTATAATTTTGTGGATTTAATTAATGCTGCTGAATTGTACATATAAAAATGATTAAAATAGCAAATTTCGTTATATATATTTTACCACAATAAAAAATAAAAATTAGAAAATATACTGTTTTTGAACCATGATATCTTTAAGAGTATAGCAGACAACCAAACAACAAATTAATATGCCAAGATGTCACTATATAAAAACTTTCTAAAAAGAACCAAAACTGAATATTTTGGTTAGGCATCAGTAACTGAGTATTTCTACACTATCAGTTTCATTATGTACAAAATAGATGTAATAAAAGTGATCGATATTCTCAGAAAGATATAAGCCAAGATTATAGAATTAGGAAATTTACATGAAATCTACAGAAAGTACTTTTAAAACCATTTTCCAAAAGAAATAAAAATGGTCAATGAATATGAGATGTTCAACATCATTAGTTTAAAAAAAAACAGCAAAAGTAAAAAAACAATGAGAGGCTTTTTTTTTTTTTTTTTTAACTAGCAGGCTGGCAAAAATTAATGGGATAATACCCAAAGTTAGTGAAAGTGTAGAAAAAAATAAGGCCGGCATATACTAGAACTTATTTGGAAGCAAATTGGGCAAAATGTTTCAAAGTTCTAAAAACATACCTAGTCTTCAGTACTACAATTCCTCTTCTAGGAATATATCCTAAAATAATTATTAGGCTATGAAGGCATAGTATGAATATGTTTGCAGTATTATTTACAATGACCAAAATGGAAACAGCTTAACGATAGTATATAGTTATAATATGTTTTGATGCCTCAATAATAACATGGTACTATTTGGACTTTAAAAATTGTATTGAAGTATATTCATTAACATGGAAAGTGTTTGAGATATACTCACTGAAAAGAAGCAGGTAGTAAAAGACTAAGATCCTATTTTGTAAGTAAAATAGGCTTGTTTGTATGTATAGAAAATAATTGTAAGAATAAATAATTTAAAAAGATAACTTATATCTGGGTGTTACAAAATGGATTAATTTACATTTTATTTATATTTGCCTCTTTTCGTATATTTTTTAAAAATGATCTATACTACTTTTACAATCACTCAAGACAACAAAATGATTTTCACTTTGGAAATGATATTAAAATATAAACTTCCTTTTCAATTTTTGGAAATTAAAACTAAAACCCAAAAAAGCTAAACAGCTATGGTCAATAAAATTTTTCACCTTAAATGCATTCCCATTAAAAAAAAACCTTACAACTTACTATTCTATCAACTTTCACTATTAGTATGATCATAAACACACTATAAAGTGTCATTATAAATACACTGTAATTATAGTTTGCTATTGGTTAAATTATACGTATCTTTTACAGTAGCCAGCAGTGTCTTCTAATTTTTAGTGTATCTTACTAAATTTCTTATACATCATTTAAGACTTACATAAGAATATAAAATAGGTTTGTAAACTTACTTCTGCCAAATCTTCAAAACAGCTGCCAGCTAAGGGATGAGGGCTGCTTTCATCAGTCATTTCAACTGTGTCTTCAATCAAACCTAAAAGTTTTATAGTCAATTCATGTATATCTGAAATATTACTGAAAATCTTTTCGATGTCCTGATAAAAGAAAAAAAAAAGATTAAGACATAAGGTTGAGAATTTTGTTTAGAAGTTACTAAATATAAGTAAAATAAGTGTTAAGGGTGTATTTTCATTGAATCACATACTAATATATTCTAAGACAGCAAAAGTCGATCACAAATAAGAATGAGAAATAAAAAACTTTTTGGATTATACACAATAAATTTACAGGAAAATATAGATTCTAAATTTTTTTTCCAATTACAGTTGACATACATTATATTAGTTTCATGTGTACAACATAGTTATTAGACGTTTATACACCTTATGAAGTGCGTACCCCAGTAAGTCTAGTGCCCATCTGACACCACAGTTATTACATTATTATTGACTCTATTCTTTATGTTTTATTTTACACTCCTGTGGCTATTTTTATAACTGGCAATGTGTACTTCTTAATCACTTTTACCTTTTTCACCCATCCCCCAAAACTCCTCCCATTTGGCAACCATCAATTTGTTCTTTGTATCTGTAAGTTTGTTTCAATTGTTTTTTAGATTCCACACATAAGCAAAATCATACAGTTTTTGTCTTTCTCTGTCTGACTTATTTCACTCAGCATAATACCCTCTAGGCCCATCTATGTTGTAATAAACAGTAAGATTATTTTTCATGGCTAATATTTCATTATATATATGTACCACATCTTCTTTATTCAAGCATCTACTGCAGGACACTTAGGTCATTTCCATGTCTTGCTACCATGACCAATGCTGCAATGAACACAGGGATACATATATGTTTACCAATAAATGTTTCGAATTTTTCAGAGATTGCTGTGTCATATGGTAGCTCTATTAAATTTCTAAGTAATCTCTATATTGTTTTCCATAGTGGCTGTACCAATTGACATTCCCACCACCAGTGTATGAATGTTTCTTTTTCTCCACATCTTCTCCAACACTTGTTATTTCTAGTCTTAATAATAGTCATTCTACTAGGTGTGAGTTATGGTATCTCATTGAGGTTTTGATTTGCATTTCCCTTATAGCTAGTGAAGTTGAACATCTTTTCATATATCTGTTGGCCATTTCATTTGTATGACTTCTTGGGAAAAGTGTCTCTTCAGGTCCTCTGCCCACTTTTTAATTGGATTGTTTTTTTGTTGTTGAGTTGTATGAGTTCTATATATATTTTGGATATTACATCCTTATCAAAGAGGCATCATTTGTAAATATCTTCTCTCTCTCAATTAACTGCCTTTTTGTTCCATGTTTCTTTTGCTGTACAGAAGCTTTTTAGTTTTATGTAGCCCCATTAACTTATTTTTGCTTTTACTTCCCTTGGTCAAGTTCGCAAAAGCCTCTCTAAAACCAAGGTCCTTAAGTTTAGTACCTTTGTCTTCTTCTATGTATTTTATTGTTTCAGGTCTTATATTTAAGTCTTAGTAATCCAAGTAGGGTTAATTTTTGTGTATGGTGTCAAATAACAGTCTAGCTTCATTCTTTTATATGTGGCTTTCCAATTTTCCCACTATCATTTATTGAAAAGGCATTCCTTTCTTCATTGTATGTTTTTGGCCCTTTTGTTGAAAATTAGTAGCCCATATGTGTGAGTTTATTTCTGGGCTCTCAATTCTGTTCCATTGATCTGTGTGTCTGTTTTTCTGCCATTACCATACTGTTTTGGTTATTGTAGCTTTACAGTATAATTTCAACTCAGGGAGTATGATACCTTCAGCCTTTTTTTTTCCCTCTCAGGATTGCTTTGGCTATTTGAGGTCTTTCATGTTCCATACAAATTTGATTTGTTTTTTTGTTCTATTTCTTTGAAAAATGCCATTGGGATTTTGGTGAGGATTGCATTCAATCTGTATATTGTTTTTGATAATTTGGCCTTTTTAACTATGTTGATTCTTCTGATTTGACAACATGGACTATTTCTTTGTGTATTTGATTTCTCTTAATGTCTTGTAGTTTTCAGTGTATATGGCCTTCACTTCCTTTGTTGTTTATTCCTAGGTACTTTATTCTTTTTGTTGCAATTGCAAATGGAATTGTTTTCTTCATTCCTTTTCCTGATATTTCATTATTAGTATACAGGTAAAAATTTTTTTTTTTTTTTAAAGAGTATTTGGCTGGATTCTTCAGAGCCAATTTTTGAGGTTATAGAAGAAAAAGATGACCAAAGTTACCTGGATCCTCATCCTATTCACCCCACTCCTACCCAGTCTTCTAACAGAGCAGCTCTGTCATTGTTTATATGACATTCTGCATAAACTTTTATTCTTAAAAAGTTCCACTGTTAAAATTTAAATAAACTACTGCCTTAAAGTACTTTGCAAAAGACAGGAAAAAGCATGTCTTTTCAGACCACACATCTTTTTCATCATCTTCAAATGAATGACTATAAATCTTAGATAGTGCATAGCAGAAAGATTTCATTCCAGTATAATCCCCCATTTATCATTTTGTGTCTAATTTTCATCGTCACCATACTTATTACATTGGTATTACAATTCACATACTTTAAAAACCCACAAATCATACATAAAAAATATTTTTGTTTTGCATATAAAGTTACTGTTTATGATTTTAAGCTGCTATTTGACTTTTGCAGTAGACGGAATTTCAAATCCAAAAAGGTACTTACAGAAGGTTTAAACAGCTTTTTGTCAGAAAGAAAGGCTTCTCGAAACACTTTTATGATCATATTTAGTTCCCGTAGATACTGTCTTTCTTCTGCAATTTCAGTTCTGACAAGATCATAGTAGTTTAATTCACCTGAAGAAGTAGGTTCATCTTCACAAAGAGAAACCAAACCTATGTCATCCTGATCAAACATGTCCATCAAAACCTGAGAAATAAATCAATAATGCATCAATTTATTTTCCTTACTTTTATAAAACCACCTCAAAGTACTTGGAATTTATTAAAATATGAGAGTTGTGTGTATTACAGGCAAATAAATATGAAAAAATTCAAAGTAAAAGAAATATAAAAAGTTGAAGGGGGAAAATATATGTTTCTGGAAATAAAATAAACCTAACAGAATAACTGCTATTCT